>JAQFXL010000002.1:0-84903 GCA_034693445.1 Edwardzetes edwardsi | reverse complement strand
GAGAGAGAGAGAGAGAGAGAGAGAGAGAGACAGAGAGCTTTTTGTTTAATTCATCCCAGAATATAATCAAAGTAATCATTGACACAAATATCAGAAATAAATTCAAACATTTTTGTTTTGAAAAAAACATATGAGAAAAGAGATAAACAATTTTCCACTGAATAAAAGCAAATAAAAAAATTAAATTTTGATTAAAATTAAGTCGTCTAAAAAATTTGTTTCATTAATGCTTTACTTTAATGGAAATTAATCGCAAACTGGATAATAATATTTTTTGAACACATTTGCGGTCGTTTACACTCTGTATAGACATCACTAAAAAGTTTTATTATCGCTGAAAGCCTTTCAAATTTTTTGTCTGTTCTTAGAGTTCGGTCTCAATATTCAGTTCAGTCATTCATTCATTAGATTTTTTCAAACTAAGACTCACTCGGAATCTGATCTTCTTATCAATTGACGAATCGATTCACTTGTTATTTATATCAGAGAAAAATAAAAAAGAATCTAGCAAAAAAATTTATTACAGTTTCATTCGGATCATTATATATTAGGCAGAGTTCTTGACACCAATAAATAGTTCAGAATTACGTCTCATCGCATTTGTTGCGATCCATTTGTGGGGAAATATTGACTTCGAAAGAGACCATCGCTTTTATTTTGGTGTGAAAATTGAATATTCATTTTAGTGACAAAACTAATATAAAGAATATGTTTGAGGTCTAATTGCACGGGTCATATCTCATATCTCATACCTGTGTGAATTTTGTTACTTTTCCGCCCAGAAAATCTTACGGCACTTAGACCTGTGCTATGTCTGTGCAATGAATTCGCTTGATAACTACATAGAAAAGCCATGTCCAAATCGCAAATGACTGTATGCTTGCCTAGAGCCCAACCCTGTTTGCGAGATAGAAAATTGCGTGCTTTCCTTTCCCAGACAACACAGACATGAGGAAGGATTAAAACACTTGTTTTACGAAAATAACTCTTCTTGTTGTCAATCACTACAACTTATAAAAACGGATTCATTTTTGAGACCAACTCAGAGAAGGAATTCTGGAATTTCGGAAAACCTCTCTTTGATATCGAAAGTAATAATTTGTTTAATGTTTAAGAAGTCATTAAATAAGTGCCATATTTTGTAAATATTACTTCAAACACATCACGCAATGAGTCGTTTTTCTCTCCCTTTAGTTTTAGGCAAAAGTTATTTTCCATTTTCCGTCAGAAGAATACTATTTAATCAAATTTACATATTTTTGTCAAAAATTACTTATTTTTATTGATATGATCCAGTCATGCCCCAGGTTCACACTTATAGAGGTGCTTTAGGTAGTCTTCATGGAATTTTCAATACAAAGATTATATTTATTCTGACGTTCTACCCCTGGATGACCATCGATGTGATGGTAGTGATTCAAATCTAAGTGATACGATTGAAATCATCCAGAAAATTTGTATCGAGAGCATCTGGGTCAATCATAAAATTTCTGCTCTGGATTGTTGGAAATATCCTGAAATTAATCGATAAAACGACAGATCAAATAAAGTCAGTTAATTAAGAAAATTATTTTTGTTTTTACGCTCATAAAGAGTTTCGGTTATAATTCAGTGACAAATCAAAGCAAATAAGTGTCGCTTAAACTCACTTCCAATACATCGACGAAAGAATACGTGAGAAAACTGTGGTCTAAGAAATCGATTGCATGCTATTTAAGCCTCATTTGCTTAACTCCTAAGACATAAGAGAAAAAATTCTTTGATGTTTGAGAGGCGAGGCTTTCATTTCCGTGTTCGCCGATTTTGATCGCGTATTTCAATCTAAACATCAATTTGGAGCTTATTTTTCAACTTTATATAAAAATAACTTTTGATTTGAATTTTAATTTGAAAACAATTAAAGTCATTATTCTCGCATTCATTGCAAGCCTTTGAAGAAAAAAAATGTAATGTTAATCATTTCCACTCTGATTCGTCAAAACTTGGATGTCGTTCAATATGACCAAGGTAGCGCTGCTCATCAATTTTGACTCGAAGTAGATTTTAAGGCCAGTAAATTTTAAAATTAAAGTAAATTTATTGCAGGTTTATTCGATTGGTTTTGCAAAAAAAGTGCTTGATTACATCAATTCGTCAAATACAGGCCTTACACTGACAGACATAAGAGTGGTTTAAAATCGAGTTTCAGTTAAGGTTGTGACCAAAGTCTTATTGCTTTCAATGTAAGTAACGGTGAATTTGCTATTTTGACTGATGATTGTGTAGTAACTGAATACCAGTCATTCCTCCGCTAATTTCATTACAGGAATCAATACATTGACAGAGATTTGGTTCTGAGAAAAATTATTAGACTTTGAAATCGCATCCCTTTTTGAAGAACACTGTTATTAATGATTTTGAAGACTCATAAGACTTATAATTTGTAAGAATTCGAACTCAAATATAAAATATTTGGACACAAAAACAAACGCTTTGAAAAGAATAGAATGTGCTAGATCTAGACCACTCCACAGGCGCTCATTTATTTTTGGAATATCCACTCTCTGATTATCTGAATTGTTAAGAGTATTATTAGAGGTATTTGTTGTTTAAAAATTATAAGGCCAGGTATTAATCAATTTCACCTTTATCTTTCTGGATGTGATATAAATGTTATCAATTTTCATTGATTGGCTTAATTTGATAGCCTTTGGCTACAATTTATTACCTTATTTTTTGTGTATCCATTCCTAGCAATGATGTCCATTGTGTTTGAAATAATTTTATATCATTTAATTGTCAAAATCTAAGAGTAACTAAAGGTCTCGGAAACGCTGAACTCAATCTTTAAGAGTAAAAACTGTTTAAAACTTGGTGTTTACTAGATCTTTTTTATCCGGATGCTTTGGAGTCTTTCTATATTGTTCTCCTCCTCTACATCCCTGGCCTGAGTGAAAATATTCTCAATCAAATTGAAAGAATAATTTGTTAATTCATTTCGATATCAAATCACAATTGCATTGAATTGCAATTGCATTGATTGCAATCATAATTGACTTAAGCATCGATTAATTTTCAATTTGAGACCCAATTCTGTGATTGCAATCATAATAAAATCAATGCATACATTGAAATGTATTATTTGTGGTAAATGTTTTCAATTAATCAAAACTAATTTGAAGTTAACTGAGCCATGAATTAAATCATTATTTCAATTAAACCCAATTATATGTTATTATCCAATAATAAGGAATTCTAACGCAAAATATTATTGATTTTATTGAAAATCTACTTTTATAGTAAATTCCAAAGAAGAGACCCAACCCTTATATCAAGTATTTATTGTCAGATGAATTACTTTAAGGACGTAAACTTACATAAACAACAAATTGAAAATATTTTTACAAATTCAAAATTAATAGGAAGAGTCACAACAAAACTACAAAAAAGGATTAATATATTCAATGCTGTAATTTTTCACCACTATTTCGACAAATGATTGAACAGTTTTACCTGCGCTTAGAATATAAACTGAATATTCAATCAAATACTGTATTAATCCTTTATTTATTTATAAATCAATTAGTGATGATCTCCATTAATAAAGATTTCCTAACAAGAACAACCATTTTTCAAAAACATTATTCTCGATATTAATTCTTTAAAGAATTTTACAAAAATATTTGGAGACTAACGAGAAGTTCAGTTAATATTATTTTTATCACTTATTCTTATTAATGAAATATTTTTTAACTTTATTTTTATTTCAAAATATTCTTATTATTTGAAATAAAAATAACACAAAATTACATCCATTTAACTGTAGTTTTTGATTAAAATTAATGAATATTGAAACGGCCCTTGGATTTGAAAAAAAAATCACCAAGATTGCATTCTGTAATAGTTTGCAATTAGCTTGAAACTTTTGTGTATATCTAATAAAATGTATTTCATAACAAATGAAATTAAGTGTAAAATTTAGCGATTAATAGAAAGCAGAATAATGTTAAATGAAAAGCGATTGACTCATATCTTAGATCGAATGTTATTCAATTTAATACCATTTAAACCAGTAATCCAATAATCAAAGATGTGCAAGGTGTTGTGTTGGTCAAAAGGAAGTTTCTTAGAAAGTTTCTCGAGAAACATTTCTAGAAACTTTCTTAACCAAATTATTCGTTTTTCGAGAGAAAAATATTCGTATATTTTAAAACATAAATTACATGTAAAAATATTATATAAAAGCCGCGTTTTTCGTGAATGACCGGTTGTAGCACATCATTGATGAAATTTTTAGATTTTTCAAGTTTGAAAAAATGTTTACAATCATGTAATAAGAATTATATTGTTTAAAATTTTTGAGAATATCTTAAAATTTTTAAAACGTTTCAATAATAGCATCAATTATTCCTTCGAATGGGAAGTCAATGTTATTCACTTTAAGAGTTTACTATTGATTCCAATCGAAGGCCTATGTTATTCAATAGAAAAGGGAGTTTACTATTGTTTCCAATGAGAGGTCAATGTATTTTGGTAGGATTGAAGTTTTAATGTGGGCCTCCCATTAGAAGAAACTTTCTCGCTGATATTAATCATTTCTTTTCTGTCTACACTAGCAAGGTGGGCAATAAACATTTTCAATGGCATAGGCACATTTGTCAAAGTCTGGATAAGACGGCTCATTAAGATCCTGCTAGGTTTTTATGCAATAGTATATCGCCGATAAACCTCACGTTTTTCGCGTAGTTGAAAGTTCGCAAAGTTTATGCTATTTTGTTACAGAATTTTAGACTTTCTGATCTTACCTATTGAAAAATATCCCTTGCTTATTCTTGAATTTTGATTTATTTAATTACAAATGTCTTAACCAATTGAATATGTGTTCTTGACAATGTTCTTGGTGAGTACCTTAAGCATCTATGGCCTTGAATGTGTGGGTAATATATAGTGCAATGATTATAAATAATATTAATAAACGATTTAAAGTTCAAAAGACTTTAAATTCAGAAATAATTAAATAAGTTTTAAGGTGTGTTCGCATTGAAAATAGAGATTAATTTTTCGGTTAAATATTAATGTTTTTCACATTTTCTCAAACAATTTCAACTGTTATTTGATTTTCAGTTTTTTTCTTTTCTTTTCATTTATCCACTGATATATTGATACGATTTTAAGCGTTTATAACATTAATTAACATTTGATTGAATTCTTGAACTTTAGTTTATTCTTAAGCCGAATATCTTTTTGTTATCATTTGGTTTGAGTTAAATGGAGTGCGCTTTATGTTGATCCAGGAAATCCGGAAATCGGAACATTCAAAAATCAATTATGCTTTCATTCATTCAATTAATAAAATAAACAGAAATTTGATAGTTTATTCTATAAACTAAGTAATCAACATTCCTTGGTCATAATATCATTTTGATTTAGTTCAATTACTGGATCAAATTCCATTTTGCTAATTGATAATTAACCTGAATGAACAAAAATGTCACAATCGTTAAACATCTAAATGATCATGGTATTAAAATGATAATATAATAGTCAATTAAGATTCTAAAATTATATTTTTTTATATTTTTTATCAAGGTTAGATTGAATTTGAAAATTTTTGCTGAATATAAATATGATTTCTAATAAAGGTATGTAAGGCTTAGATGTAATGCAAGAGTTGGACATAATTTTAAGATAATTCGTGAGACTATTCCGCTATATTCAGTCATTTGATTTCAATCACAGAAAGCCTTCAGTTTTATTGTGTGAAAGTCAGAGCAGTGAACAGCATCTGTCATTATGTCTGGACTCTTGACGAGTTCCTAATGTTCTGTTCAGTTTTGGTCGTCTTATCTTTTCTTCTTTCAAAATCCCATCCATTCTATGTCTGAGAGATTTTTACTCAAATGTCAACTAAAAATATGCAAAACGAAAACCAATTCATTTCAATAGATTTTATTAATTCATAAAAATGCAGTTCAATTGCACCTAGGTTTTAAGAACATCTAAACCAAGGCTTTTCTAAAATTTCAATTGAATTTGTAAATTAAATCAGATTTTAATCTCAATTTGAATATTAAAATAATATTCGTTTAAATATATTAATTAAATATTATGTTTGTTAAGCAATAAATGTTTGTCTGATAATAAATAACTTGCAGTCTTTCTATGGGTGGCCAAAAAAAGACAGACACCGGTTATAACCCTGAATATAAATATCAGACAAAAAGGAATTATTTACTCATTAAGGCTCTAAAGAGTTATTTTTTATTATCATTTGATTTATTGTTTTGTTTCACTTTCGAGATCTCGTTCTGCAATCAATTCAAATACAATTTGAATATAAAATTTTTAGAAAATCTAATTTAAAGAAAATAATAAATTATATTCTAAGACATCGGAAGAAAAAAACCAAATCTAATGGTTGTTAAGCAGAAAAATGAGTCTAAAAGTGAAATCGAGTTCAGTTCGGAGGCAAAAATCAAAGTAATTAAAGAGAAATCGGTTGAGAAAACTGAAGATTCCGGTAAAAACTATAATAAAAAGAGCGAAACTCTGAGAAAACTCAGTCAAACATTTCTTATGGACCAACAAATGATCAAATGGGAAGAATTGCAAAAATATAAGAAAATAATGGCTGTTATTGTCTTTTTATGGGCGATATTACTGCTGATAATGATTTGGTTGGCTTTTGTATGGTCTCAATGCCAGACTAAATGCGATGTCAGACAAAAAGCCAACAAAACTCTAATTTAACTGAACTTTTCTCTTAACGGACATCAGTTTTGCCCAAACATCGAGCAAATCATATATACTTTAACTATATTTTTGATTGTTATCACAATTCTAAATATCGTCAAAATTTATTCAATAGATTAGAAGCTATCAAACAATTTGATTATTTTTGTGTTGAATATAATATTTGTTGAAACTCTCAAAATTATCTCTGAGTTTCAGCTTTAAATTTTCAAATCAATTGATTTTATCTATTTTTTAGAGTACTTCCACCTAGGAAGTTGCTAATAGGAAATTGAATTTAAGTTCATCATAACTAAACTTGCACAAATATTTAGCGATAGTTTTATGTATTTTTTTACTGAAAACCTATCGATGATTATAAACAGATCTGATTTTATGTTTACAAAATAAGATTGAATGTAGAGATTGGGTTAGTTTGAGGATGATCCAGGAAGAATCAAATGTTTGAAACAACTTTTAGATGCAATTGATTGTCAAAAGCGATACCTTTAACGCCACCTTTGGATCGGTTTTTAAACCAATTTTAATTGTAAACAATGAGTCACAAAATCCTTGACACAAATACTGTTATCAATTGAAAGCAAAGTCTATGAAAAAACTGAATTAAAGGAAAGAAAAGAGTGTTTTATTGTAACGCTTTATTTGAAAGGACTTAAAGAGTAGGAGTCATATCATGTCATGTCATCTGACAAATCATAAGTGAATTTAAATTCAAACCAATTTATAAATCAATGATTAAAACAGTAATTAAAGTAATAATTAAGTCTAATGTATGGAAAGTAGAGAAGACATCAGAAGCGGTCAACTGAAGCGCTGACTAATTGGTGACAATATAATAGTCTTGTGGTCTGTAATGACAGTAAAGTTGTATCGAATCACTTGCGGTTCAATAGTCTTATTGGTTGTCGACTTGATTTGGGTCTTAAGCTCTGAATTAACTGAATATTTATATAAAGAGAAGAAGTATAACAAACCATTTTTCAGTACTTATGTGAAGACATCTTTGTTTACAATCTATTTGTTGGGTTTTATTGTCTGGAAATCTTGGAGACAACAATGCGATCATCTGATCCGTTCCGTACGTTTGGCGAATGGCTCTGACATTCATTTGTCAACAAATGGCCAAAGTTGTGGTCAACAGTCATCCTCTGCGGGGATTCGTTCGACACCTCTTTACTCAGTCTTAGACCAAAATAGCGATCAATCCGTCGATGAGTCGAATGAAGACAACGACAGTACTCTTATTAATGAATGCAAAGATGACTGCGAGTGGGAACAGGTCCTCTCAGACCCGGTTTGGGTACCCATTAAATTCAATTCGGGTGACATAAGTGCAGTCAGCAGTGATAGGGGTTCCGGAACTGAATCAGATTCAGACAAATTTCATAATTCTATCAATTCTTCCGCTTATTCTAATGGACAACAAAAGTCAGTCCGTTTTTCAAAGTTAACAGAAGTGAGACAATTGTCTGAATCACAGGCAGAAGAAGCTCTTTTAGCACGTCTTTCATATCAGGCATCCCTCAGAGCACAGGAACAGCTTTTACAGAGTCGGCAACAGATTGTCAATAAGTTGACAGTCGGCCAAACCATTAAACTGTCCCTAATCTTCAGTTCGCTGTGGTTTTTGGCAAATTGGAGCTATCAGTTGGCTCTGAAGTACTCGGAGGCGGGTGTCGTTAATCTATTGTCTTCGACGTCGTCGCTCTTCACTATACTGTTGTCACCGATATTTCCGTCGCACTCTTCCAGCGATAACTTTTCATTAACCAAATTGGTTGCAGTCGTCATATCTGTGGGAAGTGTGGCCGTCATCAGTACGGCTCAGTCGAAATCAGAGCCTATTGACTATATACCGATCGGTGCTCTCTGGGCACTGAGTGGTTCCTTCTTCTACGCCACTTATATTGTGCTCTTGAGGTATAAAGTTAATAATGAGGACACACTCGATATTCCCCTCTTTTTCGGTAATTTTTCACTTTTTTTTACTCATTTACTGAATTTAATTCTGTTCTAAGGATTCGTTGGTTTATTCAATTTGGTCTTCTTATGGCCCGCTTTCTTCATCTTAGACTACAGTCAATTGGAAGTGTTTCAGTGGCCAAACACAGAACAGTGGGCTATCATTCTAGTCAATGGTCTAATTGGGACAGTTCTATCGGAGTTCCTATGGCTTTGGTTTGTCTTAAGCTTTATTTCTTTTATAAAATTATTTGTTTTATTTCATAAATCGATTATTTGTGACATTTATTTGAATATTTTTAATGTCTTTTTTGATTAGAAAAACTATTTCATCATTTAATGTCATTTTGAATGCAATTCTATAGTCTTTTAGTTGTTTTTTATTACATTTTGTTTTAATTTTTGTTAATTTTATTCAATTTATTCTCAATTTTTAGATAATAATTAAAATTTTGATTAAATGATATACTTTAGGGGCTGTTTCCTGACCTCATCTCTGTTGGCGTCACTGTCTGTATCTCTGACCATACCGTTGACGATAATGTTCGACGTCTTATTGAAAGGCGTGTCATATCCGCGCCTGTTCTTTGTGGGGACGATCCCTCTGTATCTGTCGTTCTTCTTTATAACTCTATTATCGCATTACGACAATTGGGATCCATTGGCGTCATTACTGACACGTCTAGTCAGACACTCAGTCTTACGAAAGCCGAACTTAAGAGCAACTGATCCTCTTTACACAGAACAGAGCCAATCGCTAATCAATGAGAGCACCAGTGCTTAACATCTATTGTCTTATATTTAGTCATTTGCATCCTATCCATGTCTAATACTATCGATCAGCCCTCAGGTCCTCAACCTGTTCACAATCATTAGCCTTATGTGCAAAGAAATCATATTTAGATTTTGATAGAACCTATTCAAACATATCATAATGAGCAAGGTGATAAAGGCAAAATCGATCCGAACACTCAAATCTTTTGGACCTTTTGCTCAAATAGGTGGGCATTTTGAGCACCTGGGCATCAGATATTGGTTTTGATAGTTGAATATACAGCCTCTTCGGGCTGTTCCCAATGCAAAACTCAGGACCAATTGTGGATTACTTTTTGATAAGTTTAAGAATAATATAACGTTTCGGTGAAACCCTTTGTGCTATCAGTTTATAAATCATTTAATTTGTAATTTTAATCATTTATGCAATTAATTGCTCTATTGTTTAGTCATTCGTTTAAATTTTAAGCTCTTGTTTTACAATTAATTACATTTTATCAACTGATTGAGCATGCTCAATATGTTCAATTGAATCATGAAAGTGACTATTAGTCGCAATGTACTAAAAATGCAATTAAATGTCGAATATATTTATTTAATTACTGTATTGACTGACATATTATTTCTTAAACTTTTCGGTTTTCAATTTCCAATATATTCCGTATTCTGTTCTCAACTCAAAAACGGCAAACAAATGACGAATACAACCAAACGAATGTCTTATCTCTTCTGGAGTTATGAATATCATCCAGAAAGAGAAGGGCTCTTTTGTTAAATTCTGGGCCAAAATCCTAGAAAATGACTTACAAACGAAAATACCACCGAATCAATACTCTTGTACTTATTCTGTGCTCGAAGCGATTTTCCTTAGAAGAAAATACTAGGTTTCAAAAGTTAAATTTCAAACCTTATTCACTAAACAGATACTGAAAATATTGGCATCAATTCAGTGATATATTAATGAAATGACATTTTTATTAATAATCATTTAATATATAGAGTGATATAAATGACAGAAACGACACAATTAATGAAATAGTTTGGCGAAAGTTATATATATTGACAAATATTAGGACCAAATGTTATGAAAATATTAGTCATATTTTTGTTCAATTGTTTTGTGAGTGAATACAGACTAGAAGTATATGACGTTAATTGTAGTGACAATTAATTCAATTATAAACTATTATTAATATTAATAATAAGTATTTACATCAGTTTGACGTCCAGTTTATATATAAAAGTCTTATATAAGTATCGATTTTGAGTATAAATATATCTATTGATAGAAATATTTGTTCAATACATTTGATATTTTCCTTCTTTACTCAGTTTTCTTTCAAAAGTAATGAAAAGTTAAGTTATATTCAGAAGAAAACATAGAAAAGAGAAACGAAAACAATTCTATTCAAACACTTATTGTATATAAGAATAGAGAGAATAATATTTTAATTATTATTCTGTTTATAAATATATTGTCGATTATATATAAATTATAATTTAAGAAGTTTAGTGTCCTGTGGCTCAGGGCTCACACATATCACAGTTTGTATTCGTGGTCATTGTCTAACCATCATAATATTGGCCAAAGCGTTGCGCCTTCGCCGCCAATTCCCCAAATCTTTTGAATGATATTTCAATTGTTTCAACCAATCCTTCGTTTCGCTCACAGTCTCGGCCTTTATGTCAAACAACAAAAATTGAGTTTAGATCTGAAACTGCGAAACACATGTAAACAAATGTCACCTTTAATAGCAGCGACTCTTTAGAATTCTGTTCGTGTATTTCAAACATTTCATCCCCGCTCTCCATCTCAGTGCTGATCACACAGGACTTCAAGTTAAGTATTTCCTAAACAACAAACAAGATTTTGCATATTTGAGCGAAAAATTGATATGAAGTGCGATATAATGGGAACATACTTTGCAGAGCGCATATCGGCCGCACTTTTCCTTGATAAGAAGAAGCACTGCATCGGAGATACCGGTGTTGTCGCGCGTAAAAACCATATTCTTATCGGCGTCGCTGCTATGAACCAGATCGGGCCTATAGTTTTGATTGGGTCGGCCCAGAGTGGCCAGTAATGCACTGGCAGTCAGGAACTTCATAGTCTTTGTTTTACGATTAACTGTATAATCGGTTATTGACGTAAAGAATACTTTTCCGATTATAACGAATTGGGTCTCCTCTTGATTCCACTTCAAGATTTCGAGGGCAGCCTTCGATACAAAATACACAAACAATATAAGTATAGTACTTGTGCTGAGCATTACATCAATAATTTTGGTGTAAAGACAATCGCGGATTTGAACAGAAATCATATGTTTTTCTTTGATAACTAACACAATAGCTGTGAAAATCACGATTTCTTTTGATTCCCTGTTCTATAGATAGCACAGGTATTTTTGGACATACTTTTCTCAGTTTAATGTTTCCGATATCGTCGGCGTTATTCAGCCGTCGATGTGATGTCGAAAGATTGGAAATCCTTCTCCAGATTCTAGTAGTGGCGCCTATCGTGCCCTTAGTCTGTTGGTTGATGTGCTCCAGATGCAGTTCGACCTTCTGCTGAGACTCTCTGAGCGCTTCCCTATCTCTGTGATGATATGGCGTTACTTTATAGAGACGGTTCAGTAATAATGGGTATCTGTGAACACAAAACATACAGCAATTCAGTTAAGAGTTTTCAATAGTTTTTCTCTTTTTCTCAATTGTATTGAATTCCAGCGAATTATTGTTTGAATTTATATCCAGAAAGAGATCTGAGAATAGATTTCAAACAAATAATAGACTGTTTTGTGTACTGTTTGTCGAATAACAACAATAAAGTGTCGAAAATATAATCAATGAACTCTTTTCCTGATTCCCTATCTCTCGGCATTCCTTAACCCAAGGGGTCATTCCTTTGAGTGAATTCAATCAAAATTGAAATGAATACCTTTCACATATAATTTCACAAGTAAAACTAAAAAAGTTAGAATTATCAAGGTATTACACTTGTCTTAAAAATGAATTTTGAATAAAATGTTTGTGGAAAAGTCAACAAGTTCTTAGTCAGCTTATAATTATAGTAATCAACAATAGTTGTGTAAACATACTTGGTCACTCTCTGGACGGGCACAACTAAGAAAGATCTCAAATTCATTCGCCTGAGAAGTGTGTTCTCCATTTGGGATACTCTTAAAAATATTCGCAATAATTCCTTCTCTTTTTCCAAATGATTCAAAAGAAGAGCAGCTGATCCCTGTCTGACACAATAGACTTCAAAGGAGTGTAACATCGATGATGAGTCGCGAAATAGTTTGCCGATATTGACAGTCGTAAAGTCCTATTTGGCCACAAATAAGAGCAAAATTAAAAATTAAAAAATAGTTTATCTAAAAATCATCAAAATTTCTGAAAAATAAAGGAATTTCGATAAAAAGTAGATTTTCCTCAAAAGTTTCGATCAGATATTTATGACATTAAACACAAATTTAGAGAAGACTTCACAAAAGCACATAAGAAGAGATTTTTGAGTAAAAATTTAAACTTAATTACATTAAGTGTTTCGGTCGGCAAAAGATTTAAACCAATGATAAACTCAAAAACATATATATAATTAACGAATAAAAAAGAGACCAAAAGAGAAAAGCTCTGAAAAGTTGTAAATTTACTTATAATCTGATTAAATACTTAATACTCTTATAAGTTATTCAGAGTTACATTACATGAGACCAGAGATGAGAACAAAAAAAAGAGTAACAAAATGAGAGAATATTTTATTTGTTATTTAAATAACTATTAAAAATATAATTTGTGTTTGAATTTCCTCATCTCCCGAATAGCAAAAGATTGGTGAATGTCATACCTCATCACCCTGCTCAGTTGCAATATCGATGGCGTCCTGAAGTTTCTCAGAGAACTTGGAGTTGACAGAAATCAGTTCATCTAAATTGAGAAACACTCCTCTCAGCTGTTCTTTAGTGAGAAGTCCTGCGATTTCTATCGGTCGGTAAAACTCTTCTCTGATTATCCTTAAGTCGCGGCCATATTTGAATTCTGTGTCCACTATTTCGGAAATAATTTCTTTTCGTTCGGAACGCTTTTTATCGCATCGGTGGCAGAAGAGAGGATAGTGTAGAAGACCGGTCTCGTCATCTTCATTGGGGTCGACATGCATTTCGCAGTCTTTTTGAGAAAACAATAAAAATATGAATAAATTATAAATATTTCTCATTTTATTTGGAGCTAAGAATTTGCGAAACTTTTTTCTCTTATTCAGGAAATAAAGAGTTATTCGAAGAATCATTTGATTCAAATCAATGATAAAATCAAATAGTTTTTTATATTCTGGCAATTAATCAACAAAAGCATAAATCAATAGTTCAATTACCAGCGCACTGATGCTCGACCTCGTCGTTCAGACTTAGTTTCCTATGACGGGAGGGTTTACTTGTTTCGGCGCCAACGCCCGAGTCGTTCCTTTCAACCAGTTGTCCAACAGATACAGAGTTAGTGATCGCACACTTGAGTATATCGTCTTCAATGTCTATCGACGATGAAGTGGTTGTCGCCGTTGAATCAGTCGATGAATTGCTAACATTGGACGTCCTGTTGCGCCGACAACTCGAAGGAGCCATTGATGTTTCGAGTCGATTGGTTGCGCTTATAATGGGATTCGATGCGATTTCTTGGATTACATCAATCGCTTCCAGAATTTCGATATTTGTATCAATAGTTGTTGTGTCGACCAGAATGTCTTCACCCACTCTTTCTTTAGCGTCTTCGAGGAACTCGAGGATCTCATCTTTGGAGGCGCCGTCAAAAATCGATTTAACGTTATCCATACTGCCATCGGTGTCGACATAAATGGATTCTGTGTCCAACTCTTCATAGATGTGTTCATTTATATTATCGAAAGTATGATCTGACGGAACATTTATCACAATCTTGTCGTTAGAATTGGCGCACAAAACAGTGATCGGACTCTCATTTAATGACTTAAGTGAGCGATCGTTTGTTAGGGAATCGGTGAAAGACTGCGCTCCAGAATCATAAAAAGATGAGGAATGCGAAGAGTCTATCGATTCAAAGGGTATCGAAGATATACCAGAAACACAAACATTGTTCACATTTCCCTCAATAGTTGTCTGATTAATAATCTGATTATTTGATCCATTTTTGATTGAAATCGTACACAAATAGGGATTTCCTTTGTTGTGTATACCCTCGTCTATCGACGAATTGGATACCTTGAGTAACTCATAAGAATTATGATATTGTAGACTATTATCTTGAATGGTGGGCCCAATGGCTTCCCTTTGATTACAACCAAGAATTTCAATTTCCGTACTTTTATTCAAAAGGCTATTATTTTGAGTTTGTTTTTCATTTCTAACATTAGATTCATATAATTGAAGAGAATTTTTGTTTTTCTGAACATAATTTTGAGTGAACTTCGAGTCCTGACTAACCGGTAGTAATGTTTGTATTATTTCTTTGCACTTTTGATCGCCGATTGTTTCAATCATTTTCTCCTCTTTTGGCGATAAATAACTTTTATCTGAAGTCAGACTAACAGCTAATGACTTATAAGCTCTGACCTGTGCAACAGGTCCTTTAATCTCGGACCTTTCACGGTTTATTTGCTTCCCCTGCTGTCTGTCGTCTCTGGGTTTGGCTACCGGTGTTTTAATAGGTGACTCAGTACTCACAACCGGCAGGTACTTCCGCTGAGCCACAGGTATTTTCAACTGATTAGCGTT
Organism: Edwardzetes edwardsi; assembly: GCA_034693445.1. NCBI lineage: Eukaryota > Metazoa > Arthropoda > Arachnida > Sarcoptiformes > Ceratozetidae > Edwardzetes > Edwardzetes edwardsi. The sequence continues at coordinate 69,688 of JAQFXL010000002.1, read as the reverse complement.
GGAGCCATCCTGAAACTCAGCGCCGGTACTGAAGGACTGAGCTGTTGAAGTGTTGGCTGCAGGGGAAGGAAACGCGTTTTTTGATGAGCCCTGTGCTGGTCCTCTCATCTCTTCGGTAACTGCTTTATCTGCGATACAATTACTGCTGTTCTCATTGTTTTTATCATCATTTGCACTGATATTACTGCGGCTTTCAATTAATGAGTTGTGTTTTGTTTTGAGGTCGACCCTATTCTGCCAACTATGCGTTTTGGCTGCCAGTGCTCTGGTGGCTGTAGTTATAGTCGAAGAGGATTGAGACAAGTCTTCACCTAAAAGCGCAGAGAAGAAACCGGAAGATATTCGATATTAGATTTTTTTCAAACATTGATCTCTTGAGAGCACAGGTATTACACACATAAGCCAAACATCATTTCACAGTTGTTTTAAACCAGTCTAACAACTCATATGTATTATATAAACAAAAAAATATTTGTTATATTCTATTACGAGACACACATTTTATGCCAACTTTTTTCATGAAAACATTTTTGATGCTCTTTAGAGGCCATCAGATTTGAGTAAATTATTATTCAATTCTAACACTAATTGTGAAAACGATAAGAACTAAAAAATATTTAATAATTTATAGAATTTTTTATTCTTTTCGTTTCTTTCATTAAATCCAATCTTTTTAAATAAAAATTAAATTAATTCATAAATTAACGAATATTTATATTAAGGATTTAGTAATGAAATCAGATATCCTTTTGAAGGGTTAGAAGAAAACAAAGAGAATAATGAGAGGAAAGAGAACCAAAAACTCAATATTCGTGACTTAAAACACAAATAATTCACTTTTATATTAATTTTCATTATAATAATCATCGACTTTGACTCTGAAAACGTATTAATATGCAAAACAAAATAAGTGTCATTTTGATGGCTAAGCAAGATGCTTTCAAATCAAAGGCAAAGAGGAAATCACTCAAAAAAATAAAATAAAGAATTCAGATAAATTTGAAAGTTTCATAACTTCATCTAGTTGATCAGTTGATGAATTGAGACCTAGGACATTAATCGATCGAATAAAGTTTTTTATGGTTTCTCTCATTACATTCACAACAAATGGTTAGAAAAAAAGTATTTTAATAATTGCAAGGATTTCTTTGTTTGCATTTAGATTTTCATTAAATGTCATTTTTATTTTTATTTATTTGCTGGAAGCAAATCATTCAGCAGTAGAGGAATGAACGAAAACTCAGCGCTGGTATCAAATAATAAAGCCTTACATTTCAATACACCCTTTGCTACGATTCGACAGTTCCTTCAATAATAATGAGTATTCAAAGTCAAACACAAATATAATACAGAATTTATGCTTAAAAACAAATAATTCTTATGATTTCTTCAAAGAGTTTATTGGAGTTTAATATTTGCAATAAAAATATTTATTCGCGTATTGACTAATAAACCGTACATTTCTTGTCCTGATATTCACTGGAATGCCCTATAATTTTAATTCTTTAGTTACGCCCAAAACATTGAATTCAAATCAAGTCTTTTATTCTTAAGACATATATTACTGATGATTGAAGTTGTGGTCATTAAAGGAGTGGGTCAGGGATACTGCTATTCTGTTCTGCCATTGCCTGACTTTTTTGCATAACTGATGACTCAATGAATGAATTAGAAGACTATAAACTATATTGAAATGAGTGAATCAATTATAAACGGATTGCGCTCTTATTACCACATCTCTCAGTGGAGGAAAGCCAACACTAAATGGTTTACTGATTGGTATCACTGTTGGGTATAAATAGTCATTAAATAAATATAAAATCAACATAAAATGCGTTCTCATCACCTATTAATTGATCAAGGTTTGCATGTAACGGTGTGTGAGAGAGAGAGAGAGAGAGAGAGAGAGAGAGAGAGAGAGAGAGAGAAGGAGAGAGAGAGAGAGAGAGAGAGAGAGAGAAGAGAGAGAGATTATAAAGGGATATTGTACAATTGAAGGATATACTGACCTAATATTTAGAAATCAATTTAAATGATAGGGATTATTATTTTAACTTCAAATTGATAATAAAGTGAACACGACCAACAAGATAAATGACTAGATTCTTTTTTCGCACAACAAAACTTAACCCAAGGTCTAAATATTGAAGACTCAAAAAATATTTATTCAATAGTTTGAGAAAAGACTTATCGGAGAACTTAAGTAAGAGAACAGTAAATGACTAAATAGATGACCAAATAATGAATTGAATGAATCGAAAAGAGAGTCAATAGTGAAGAATATTCTCAACAATAATAATATTTTGCAGATGATGTCTGACTTCAGTAGATAATCGTCTGAAACATATAAGAAGTCAAACAAATATTGAATAATTGAGTTAACATTTCTTTTTGATCTCTCATTTCTCTTCTGTTGTGAAATCATTAGAGAAGCGAACCATTAATCGAATTAAAAACTAAATATCGATGAAAACATGGATAATAAAAGACTGGAGAATCTTATCCATCATCACTGGAAGACACAAAACCAATGACTAAACTAGTTTTCACCAGAATTGTGAAGCAAACTATTGTCTCTTTCATTAATCAATAGGAGAACCAATTTGAGAGGAAAAGCTTTTATCAAAAATTAATCAATAATTTAGGTCTCAATTTGTTGAGTCATAAGATATAGAATCGACGCATACTTTTTCAATTTGTGTTAGGTAATCAATCAAATTTTTTGAATAAATTTTCAATTTGCATAAATTAAATACAAATTCGCACCCAATTTAAAAGTTCACTGAATTTTATCAAGTAAACTTTAAATGCCCATACCAAATTTCAAAACACATTTGTGATGTCAACGGTCATGAGAAGAATACGTGGTTTTGCTCAGAAACTTCTAGATTCTAGACAATTATATCGTTCAAAATTATCTATTTTTGAAAATCTAAGGTAAAAAATAGGACCAAAAGCTTTGTTTTTCATTTTTTATTTATATTTAGTCTATTATATAATCTAATGATAAGAAATCAATTCATTCTTTTAGATATCCAGCCGTTTGTGTAATTGAAAATGATTTCGATAATACTTCATGTCTTTAGCACTGGTTTTCGAGGCCATTGGGTTCTTAGATTGTGTGCTGAGTGTTCTGGCAATTGGTTGCAGAAAATTGGATAATATTTGTCATTAGATTTTAAAGAGGAATTTACTCATGAAATCTAAGATTCAAATGATGGCAATAATGTTTGAACTAGAAAACTAAAAAAAATATTTATTATACGATTAATGCCAGGGTCACAAATGAATGGGTTTGGCGACAAATTCGAATTTCATGCCGTATTCTAAATTGATTTCTATTTTTGTTTTATTCGGATCTTTAGAAGAATTGCTGAAAATTATATAATTTATCAAAAAAAACAACTTTTCTATAATTGCAATGAAAACCAGAAAACCACAGAATTATTGAATTATAAGTAATTGTTTTGATTTCAAATTAATGATTGATTTGTTTCCTCAAGACTTTAATATTTTCTCAATTGAACTCATTTTATAAAATATTCATCAAAACGTTCAATGTTTAGCCACTGATTCTAAACTTGATTATTTTTAAGACTAGATATAAAATTGACCACATAAAGTGAACTCATAGGAGGTGGCAATTTTTTGAACTGGATTCTATTTCTGATAGATAAATATGTACGAATATCTTTCAGATTAGCCTCAATTAACTGAAATTACATTCATTTATTTCAATTATTAGAAATAGGGTTTCATTATCTCAATGTCTCAATGTCTAGGTGTTTTTATTTATGATCAACTTGGATCTACCTTGAATATAATTGTATGCGAAGAACAAAATTGTGTGAAAATGAATTAATCAGCTAGATCGCTCTTTTCTGTTCAAATCTAATTGATTGGAAATAATTAATAAATTTTTCAATGAATTGAAATATTCATCACTTGTTTGCTTAATTTTATGACTGTTTTTGCTGTTAAACCAAATGCTGTTATCATCAAAACTAGTTTTTCATTGTTTTGCTTAACATTTGTTTAATTAAATTTTCATAAATTTTTGTCTTTTATTTCTCATGGTTGCATGGACATTCAAGAGAAATTCAAAAATAATGACAGCATTGAAGTGGTTTTCAATTAATTGTTTGCTTAAAACGATGACAAAACAAAAAGCATTTGAGAAAAACTAAGAAAAGATAACGGATTTCAAAAAACATAATTTATTATTAAATTAATTTTGAAAGAAAACCTCTATTCAGAGCTAAAAGAACGGCTCATTTTTCGTCAGATAAGAGTTTAAAAATTAGAAAATTATAGAAATTAATTAATTATTTAAATTTCAATGAACTCCTAGTTTTTAAGAACAGTTAACTCGAAAAAATCAACCAAGAACTAATTTTAAAAATCCAATGATAACTAGTTATATAACCAAATTATTATTCAATATTAAAATATCCAAAAACCTATTTAATAGGTGGAAAATAAGGGAAATATTTAGATTGTTTTCAAATGCTCCAGGAATTCAAGGTTTAGAAGGATATCAAACTGTAAATCAAAGGATCGTTAGTTAGAAAAACATTCTTTGCCTTAACTTTTCATTGGAATCGACTCTTATATTGAGTGCGAGAATAAGTACTCAAAACTAAAATTTACAGACAATTATAATAACAGATAAATATGTCACGAATTTCGATGGAATAGATTTAGAGTAATAATTGCGATAAGTGTTATAACATCAGCAATGACCAAGCTCAATGTATTAATTAGTGAAAAATATTTGCTTATAATTACGAATAGTATCTGTGATTATAGGAAATCAATGAAAAAGTATTTTCAAATTTTAATCAAATTTCTCGATAATCTTATATTTAATTTTAGATGTACTTGATTTTCCACTATTTTGCGCATGTTTAAAAACAAAAAGCTATCAGTCATTATCATTTCTGATTGAATTTTGGCGAAAATATTGTTGGAACAGGTCACATTTGTAATTTAGGTCAGAATTGCTTGCTCACTTAAGACTAAATCTACATCTAATATTCAAATTAATAGTAGGGTTTGTTTTCTCATTCAATGGATTAATTTCATAATTGAATTCAATTAGAGAAAGACTTTCAAAACAATTGAAAAAAGTTTTGTGAAATTGAATTTACAATAAAAGGAAACAGAAATACAAATAAATTTTAAATTAAAAAGAAACGAAAAATAAATTCAATTCTGAATTTGAGACAAAATATAATTCATTTCAATACAACTCTAGTTTTTATAAACTATTATCAAATCATTGCTTTGATTTACTTTTGATTTCAATTTTGATTTTATACTTATATTTCATTTGATCTCAAAATTAATTAAACATTTCATTTGTATTCTTCTAATAACTCATAATTCAGTAAAAACTGAATATAATTACGTCAAAAAAGTTTAGAAAAGATGAAATAAATTAAATAATAATATTATTTATTTTAGTTTTTTGTCCTTTCATAAATTTATTATTTAATCCGTGAGAATTGAATACTAAGACTAACCTAGATATTTCGATGGCTTTAAATTAGCAAAATTCAAATAAAAAGAAATGTTTTTTCATAAGAAAACTCAAAAGAAAAACACTAAAAATGAAAACCAAAGCTTAATATTAAATAATTTAATATTATTTCAGATTTATTTCAGTCAAAGTGTGTCAGAAGAGCACAGAATGAGTTTAAACGATGGGAAAGCCATTCAATGCTCTATTAGAAGATTAGATTCAGCTAATATTCCGGAGTGAAAAAATCACATTCAATTCAGACAATAAGCTCAGGTATTAAATCACTTTTTGCTATCAATTATTTCTTTGTCAATGAATTTACAATCATTTTGAAAGAGAAAACCGAAAGTTTTAAAAAAAATTATAAGTGAAGTCTTTTTGATTATTATTTGAAAACCTTTTCTATTGTCTGTGTCTTAAATATTTGACACAAATTTCAGATTCAATTTATTGATCAAAGATTATAAGAGAAGAAAACTAATAAAAAAGATTATCGAAAAGATTTTCAAATGTTTTCAATTGAAATGTGAGTGAAATTAAAATTAATTCACAAAAGAGTATTGAATGTGAACTCAAATCAGACACAAAAAACTCTTAAACTAATCAAATGATTAATTGAAAGAAATTGAGATAATGAGCACATACTTGGATCACTTGGCGAACTTGGATCAAACTCCGCGAACTCGACCGGTCCTTTGGTCTGTGCAGATGGTGTTCTCATTGGACTGTCATTTGTCATATAATTATCATTTGTCACACTTTTTATTATTCTATTATCACTGGTTAACGACTCTGACATTGCATTCAATTGTTCTGATTTGTGACAATCATTTCTCTTATCATTAATAGTTTGTTGACCACAACTCACAGAGTCGTCATCACTGACAGAGCCGGCACCTGGAAGTCGGACGTCATCATAAATGGGTTCATCGCTTTCTTCGACTTCAGGTATTGTTTGAGCGCTGATCTCATCGATTAAAAGCCGGTCATGTGATTGGCTTTTAAAATGAACTCTTCTATGTCTACCATTAGGTCTAAGTCGCGATTCTTTGAACTCTTTGAAAGTTCTCAAATAATCGCAAGAATCAGACGAACCGGAAGTCGATGCCTTCAAATCGGTCTCACTTTTAGACAGCGAATTCTCTTTCGATAATAAATTAGAATTGGATTGAGTCTTGGTCTTTTTAAGTATTGATTTGACGCCTGAATTGAGTTTGTCTTTGAGCTCACACTGATATGAACTGACATTAGGCGAACTGGAATTACTTTTTGACTCAATCAAACTTTTATTAATAGTAAAGTTAGGCACCGGAGCTAAGGGCAAGACTGGGGGCTCAGGTGGAGGCGACGGTGGCTCATTAGTGGCAACGGATAGCATTCTAACCTTCTGGTCATTTAATGAGTGATTGATATTATATTCATTGTTATTCATATGTTGTTTGCTCTCAAAACTGTATGTCTGTTCCCTTTCTGGCGATTTTTCATGAATTTCATCGATTTGTTTGTTCACATCTTCAGTATTGATATAATTGACTCGTTTCACGTCCAGAGGGGGAGAGTATATGTTTTCTTGTCTATTACCTATATCTTTAGTCGTACCATAAGTCTGATAATCTATATTATCGTCGATGTCATAATCAGGTTCTGGTAGAGGAATACTATCATTTGATACACCAGAGCCACCACTCCAAGAGCTGGTAGACGGTGTCTCAGAGTTAGAATCAATGAGTGAGTAAGTTATTAGTGAAGTCTTATTTTGATTATTCGGTTTGTATTTGGGCGCTGGCGGTGCGAATGACATACCATATCCTCCAATGCGAACACTATTGGCTACAATGGAGTGTCTAGGTTCATTTATGATGTTAGACTTGATATTAGACTCATTTAATTGTGAGTCAACACTAAACGACTTCCTGCCGTTAGACTTGAATACGTTTCCCACGACTTCTTCACAATTATTCTCATTTTCAATGGCGTTATCGCTGAGACTGTCGTCGTCTTCAAAGAGTTTTAATTCTAATTTCTGTTTAATGAGATCATAAGCGCTGACATCACATTCAAGAATAGACTTTCGGCTGGCGATCGAACTGTACGGATCTGCCGCTGACTTCTTGAAAAATTTTAAGAACCGTTCGTTGACTGTTGCAGAGGTCGGGTCTTTTGATCGAGACTTAAATGCGAAAGGATTTGAGCTCAATGTTGTACTGCTTCGGGAACTCTTCAGACCATTTGATAGTTGAGTGCTTTTCTTCATATCCAGCAATGAATCACTTGATTTGCTTTTCTGTTGACAACTATTCTCTTCTTCGACAGAATACAAATCCATTCGTGACAGTCGTCTCGACTCATAGATAGGCTCATCTGCGGAAGCAATCATTGGCACAGACTTAGGTGATAGTCCTCTTAAGGACTGCGGTATTTCTTTTTTCGAACAATAGGTATCCACCAAAGAAGGCTCAGGCAATTGACACGTGCATTCATTTGGCATGTGCTGCGCTGAGTGATCGTGGAATGTCTCCCAGGGAGAGTAGAACAGACTATTTCTGTTCTGGATCTGCCGGTGCGCTGGATTATGTCGAACCGACGCATGTATTGTTGTAGTGGTAGTTGTCGTCGCCATATAATTCATGTCCGGCGTCGCATATGTATTGCCAACTGGCGGGGGAGGAGGTGGCAAACGACCGGGCGGTGGCGCGAATGCGTAGGCAATTCCGGTGGCCGCTGACATTGAACTGTACTTCTGGTTCGACATAAAGGGATAGTTTATTATACTATTTGGCGTTTGTTTGTTCTTTTTCTTCCACGTGAAGATATTTGTCCAGTGATTGGAATTCTTCTTCATTTTAGTGCTGTTCGTAGTATTATAACCCGGGTTATAGTAAAGTAGCTGATTACCCCTAACAGTGTCATAAATTTTCATTTGATCGTCCATTTTATCGAAAATTTTCAGTCTTTTCTCTCTTTTGGATAAATATTTTTCTTATTTTTCTCTTTCGATGAATATTCGAGAAATTTGTGTTGAATTTCAAGTCATTCTCTTTCTAAAAGCGGCAAAAATTTAAAACCAAAATAAATTAATTTCAATATATTTAGCGTTTTATATATATAAACAGTATTTAAATTATTATTATAATAATGAGATTGAAATAAAACTTTGGCTAAAATTACTTCATAATAAATGTTTGGATATTTTTAAGCCTTACTTATAATAAGTAATTTAAATATCGTGATTTAAATGCAAGAATAATAAAAGCAATTTTGCCGCTTATATACATAATATTTGAATTTCTGTCTTTAAAACATATGTTTCGATAGTTTTGTTATTTCTTTCAATACTTTGTTTTCTTGGGCTTTAATATCAAAAATTATATTTCAATTATTAATAATTTGTTTTCGATTATTATTTTCTTATAAGAGAGCGAAACAGTTCATGACTTGGTATTTGGTGAATGAAATTTGTGCCAATCGTTTACACCAAATCCATAGCCAAGTATAGTTTGCCAATGAGAAAGAAAAGACAAATAGCTTTTTATTCATTGGAATTCTCAGCAAATTATCAATAAAAATGAATAAACATTTGAATAAAGAAATAATTGAAGAGAAATGTTATTATCATATCTGATAATTCAATCGCCGATTCGTAATGACCTTAATATGAGTTTTATTTTCAGATTCAATCTATAAAATAGTAAATATTTTTTTGGTTTTCATTCAAAGCATTTCAAAGCTATTGAAAAAATTAGGCGAAAATCAAAATAGTTTCACATTTTTTCTATCAAGTTTAAAATAGTATCTCAATTCTCATCCTAAATGAGGGAATTCTTATTTTGCGTTTTTTATATCAATTTTTATTTTTATGGTTTTATTCTGATTATTCATTTTCGAAACCATTTGAGCAGAAAAAAGAAGTTATTTTCATGAGGAGACCTTTTTTCTAAATTATCTATTAAATTTTTTCCACTTATATAATCGAATGATTATTATTTTGACTTTTTTCTAAAAATACTTAACAAGAATCGATGTATTAATTGCTTGAATGGGATTTTTTCATTACTTTTCCTTCGAAATAGAGATACGAATCTAAACCAAAATATTAATAATAAGTTTTGGCAAAAAGTTTTCTCTAATCTCTTATAAGGATTAATAATAATCTATTTGAAAATAATAATAGTAATAAGAGTAAAATATTATTAAATTCTTGATTTATATCACTTCTATTACTTCATTGACATCAAAAAATACATTTGAATACAGAATAACAAAGTTTTTTGAAAATTAGTTCCAGTTTTCAGTTCAATCAATGTTTGCATTTCTCTCTTCTCTTATCTTAAATCAAATAAATATATTGGAAATAAAAATTAAAGACATTTTTTGGGTGCAATTCAGGCCAACAAACTCAATGCCCAAAACGGTATTTTATTAGACATTAGCTTTTTTGTGCTGATGAGATATCATTAATTTCCCAGATATAAAATTATTCATTTATTAAAAAAGTGGAAATTTTTGTTGTTAGCAATCATTCTCTGTCTAGAAATACCTGGATATGTATATCATTTGCTTATTTATATAACGTTTTTATTTTCATTCGATATAAATAACAGTAATTAGACTTTGAATTGCAATTCGAAAGTATATTAAAGGAGTAATCATTTTGATTGTCCGATGAAAATGAAAGAAATAGATCTTATTTAAAGTGATAGACCGGCGCTGATGTGAAGAGTCAATTGTATTGAAAGTTCCCATATTAGAGATCTTTCTTCTCAATGCAATTATAACTGAATGGCATTTCAGTAGAAATCATATTAACCAATAGTTTAGATGCCTATTAATATTGAGGCACAGGTATGGGACAGTGAGTCTGCCTTAAAAAAGCATTGCTCCCTCACTGAGAGACCACTTTCAGAAGTTTATCTTCTCATCCAATAGTAGTTTTCAATTCGTTATGAAATGACTTATTATTAAAGTCCGTAATGACTGCGAGGAAAACGAAATGTGGATTCGTGTGAACGAACCGATTGAAGGACTTTCTCATCGCATACTCCACACAACCCAACGAAGAAGAGTCACACAAAATAGACTGACTTTTCGCTCTCTTGTATTGATGTTTGAAATAAATATAATTTATTTTTAATTCACGTAATTAAGTATTTAAAAGAGCAATAATTTTCTACGTTTGAGAAATTCAGTTAAACTCTCGATTGAAGTCAAGAAATCTCTTCTTTACGTTCAATGATTCGAGTAAAACATGAAAAGAGAGAAATGTTTTTCTTTTCTTCCCTTCAATTATATCTATTATTCCATTGATTTTCAGTTGTATTTCACATTAAAATAACTATAGAGTTATGCGAACGGAACGGAAGGCTTGAATACAATACATTGTAAAACGATATTTAAAAACAAGAGAAACATTTCTTTTTATCGCAAAGGAATACATGAAAATCACATAACATATGCGATAATTTTAATTAATTTATAGTTATTTCGGAGTCAATGCTTTTGTAAAACTTTTTCATCTGTACTATCATTCATATGATGTTAAATATTTTCTCGCGTTTTTTGAGCACTGCTTTCACAACAAAAGGTCATTCATTTGTGAATTTTCATAAAAAATAAGTGAATCATAGAATTAGCATAAAGTGTATTAGATTTGGGCTATTCATCACTTGACACACACTCTTCACAGTCCAAAAGGTTTGAGTTTCGGATAAGGGAAGTGAACGCAACTATAAATTGGTGACAAACACAACATTCACTACCAAACAAAGAAAACACAGAATAATTCACATAAAGAGGAGAACAAAAGCTTAAACCATACCTAAAAATCAGATACAGTCGAGCACTGAATAGAGATTTTGTGCCGTTTGATGAACGGACGGACTGTCATCAGTAGAGAAGGTATAGTCGACTGATGTGAACAACACAAGAGTCAAGAGGTAAAGGATCAGATAATCAAAATGCGATTTAAAGTGAATGTGATTTTGATGTCTAATCAGAGAACAGGCTTTTCGCACAAAACCAAAGACTGGAGAATCAGTTATTGTTTTCTATTCTTTCTCTACTCCTTTGAGGCAATAATTTCTTTTCCATTGTTTTCATTTCTATCATTTCGGGGATAATTAGCCGACTGTTAGAAACACAGGTTTTTATTTTGTTCTCAATCTAATAGTGATCTTCTCTTATGAATCAAATGATAAACGAAACGATTATTTTTCAATAATAACTATTCAGGAAAAACAGTTCACAAGTTCTCGAAGTCATAGTCGAGGTTAAAATGAAAATATTTTAATTGAGTGACAATAATGTGAGGCAACAGTTGAATAAAACATAGCTTTCTAATGAGTCAAAATGCATAACCAGTTCCAGTGCTGAGCGAAATATTACTTTTGTTTCGATTGTAAACAATATGAGTGAATGACAAAAACAATTTCTTATGATATATGACATGACTTTTGCAATATTTATTAGTAAACTTCAATATATACTTCAGTATATCATTTGAAAGGAGTTTTGCCGAACAGAATAATAAATAAATTAGGTTTCAAACTATGCAAACCCTTTCCCACAACAATATTAAAGAGGGTGTAGTGGCGTAAAACCCTTTTAATTGAAAACAATACTCGATTTTCAATGTAATCAATTGAACATGGCAAAGCTATCACTAATCATTACGTCAATATTCCATTTTAGGGCATTGATATTGAATCTGAATGTTAAGACCAAGCAAGACCTTGCCCATACCAGACATAGCCTGATCAATTCGACAGTAAAACCATTAAACATATAGCAGTCAAACGTATCTCAGCTGTCAATCATCTGAGAGATTAAAAACATATAACTGTTTGACATCAGGACAGACACGAGTCAGGTATAAATCATTTTGCATATAATTATTGATTGTAATGAGTGGTAAAACCTCAAAAAAAAGTCCATTTGTTTTATCGATCAAATTTAGGTCTTTTGTTTGATTTCTGAATAGTTTTTCAATAACTTTGTATTTAATAATTAAAAGCAATTCATTATTTCTATTGAATATCAAGAAATTTGTTGAGTAATGATTTGATAAGTAAGTCAGGTATTGCTTGACATTTGATTTGAACTTGTTTAATGCAAATGTTTTATACATAAAAGACAGGGCTATCAATATTTGAATGAGTGCACAATTTTTAGCTCCGATTGAAATAAGAAAAAAATGTTATTGAAATGATTTGAGGGCAGAATAAATGTAATAAAATTCAAAGATACCTATGAATTCAATCACACCTACACTTAAAATGAGAACTTGCAACAAATGAAACCAATTTTTCTTTCTCTTCAAATAAACGTTTGGATTCAGAGAATAAGATGTAATGTTTGAGTAAAATAATAAAATAGAGAAAATATTTTTCTTCAGAAAAACTCCCATCAGTTTTATGTGCGGTTTTCAGACAGAGAACAGTTGACAGAAGAGATCGCGGAAACGAAATGAATATCTCAGCCTACAGTTGAGATCGTGAGTAATGGCGTATTACCGTTAGCACAGGTATATTGGGTTATAAACTCATGTTATCCTAAGAGAGGGGTCAGAGTTATTCTGTTACAATTAATTCCTTAGTTGTATTTCTTTTTTAGAAGGGATAGACATTTTTGGCACTCATTACTAATTTGGCTGAACATCAAAATTGATGATACAATTGAGCGAAGGATTCGGTTCTTAGAATCTTTTCTTGTCTTATATTTCATATCCGGACAAACTGAAGATCCATTCATTTGAATCAAATGTTCATTTGTTTGCAATTAAAAGGATTTTGAACTTTTCATAAAACACTTTGATTTTTATTACCATTTTATTTACTTCTCTCTATTGGCCACACAATCATTGACCGACAATTCAATGGTCATAATACATCTCTAACCCGCCCTCTTCCTATGTGTTGGTTTTTATCCCAGCTCTAATCTAAATGAATTTTTGATGGCTTCAAAACCTGATAACAAACAAAATTGTTATTCGGATCAGTTATGATAAAAATTATTTTCTTGATATCAAAATTCTATTCAATAAGTTGTGTATAAAAAAATTCTTTAAATTCTTATCGATTTTAAATTGCTTTCGAATACCAATTATTTTCCAATAGTCCAGAGTTTATGTTTTAAATTTAATTTCTCTTTAATGATGTAATTATTATATTAATGTAAAATACTTTTAGTGGTATTAAAAGTGAATTTTCAAAAAGGTATTCTTGCATAATGCATATCCAGCACCAATAGCTGTAGGACTTCAACACTAAAAAATATTTGATAGATGGAAGAAGTTTTCAATTTAAGTGACACTTTAATTACCGAATACATAATTTAATGAAAAATTACTTCAATTAAACAGAAATTTTTGAAGAGAGAGAGAGAGAGAGAGAGAGAGAGAGAGAGAGAGAGAGAGAGAGAGAGAGAGAGAGCCAATTAATTAAGAGGAATACACTAAGAAAATGATTTCATTGAGTGTTTGTTGCCTGTTTGGGGCAGAGAGTGGTGTCGGTGCTCTTGACCCCTGTAGTCTACGGTCATGAGAAAATTGTTTTCCATTCGTCTCAAAGACCGGAGAATAGTTTGCTTTACATTGAAATACACGTAATGTTTAAATAAAGTGAAAGAAAGGCTCCAAAACCAGAACTTAATCGTTGAGCAGTCATGCAATCGCTCAGTCAATACGTTAGGACAGTCTTTCTTTAAAATAGTCATTGAATTAATTCTTTTCAAATTATTCTTCTCTTGGCACTAAATTTTGCTCTTTTCTCTATTATTTGCGTTACTCTTAAGTTTTAATTTATTTTTTTTGTAATTTTTTTCGATAAATAAACAAAAATAGGAATGAATTTTGGTTTTTCCTGTTTGTTGTCCGCACATAAAAATCGTGTCTTTGAATGAGAACTGAAGTTTTTGCGAATCCAAATCATTGCTTCAAAATGAAATCACCAGAACAAACAAAAAGGTTATACATAAGACATTTGGTTTGACATTCGTTTTAATTCGACATATCATTCAGTTTTCATTGAAACCAAAAATATTTCTTAAACTCATAAATGAATTTATCTGCAATTCGTCTCAGTCATGAACAAGCAAATGGCAAAAATTCAAATCATATTGAATAATTCAAATACCAAATGACGCGAAGCATATATTGCTGTGAAGTGTAGACATTTTAATGCAAATATTCGTTGAAAAGCTGTGTTTTCGGTCAAACAAATCAATGGTTGAATAATCATAAAAACTAATCACTCATATAATTGATATCTTTTTGCTCAAAAATGTTGACACAGAATGTAGTAAACAAACAATAAACACATTGAATATAATCTGAAAACAACTTATTATTATTTAAGACTTAAAATTGAAGTCATTTTATTATTCCGGAACCAAATGTTTGATATGAGTGTCCAATACATGAGTTACTATTCAACAAACGATTTGAGTCTTATTTTCACAACAATTGCACTGAAATAATAGCAAATTGCATGTCATTCGAGTGCCTCAGAGAATAAGTTAATCCAAAAAAAAATTGGAGAAAATCACATTTGAATTGATTGTAAAACACAATAAAAAGTTAAACTCAAAAGAAAAAGCATTTCCTCGAAAAGGAATTTATTATTTAAAGACAAGTGAAACACAACTAATGGATTGATTAGGAATTCATTTCACAAAATATTTAATTCTCAACACAACAACACTTTTCCTGTTCATTGAGTATAAGACTACATAAGAATTATGGATATTTAAGTGTGTCGGCGCTCATAAATCTGGATCATATATATGTATGATATCACGGCTTAAGATTTGTTTTTATTTGTATTTTAAATATTCATTTCTATCGAAAGAGATCCGCATTAGAATTACATTCCTGGACAGACATAAAAAATACCACAAAAAAGGAATTTTGCTGTTAATCCGTCGGCCGTCTGTTTAAAAGGCGATAGCTATCTGTCAGTCCGATATTTGGGTCAACTATCGAGTTGCCGGTCCCATTCAACGGCCCTTCAATAACATATATATTATCGGCCAAACGCAAGACTAAATGTTTCCAAGAATATATAACTTTAAAATTTGAGATAAAACGCTCAAAAATAGACTCTTTTTTAAAATAAACCTCAATTTGGAAAAGTACTTAAATTGTTATCAAAAGCTCTACTTTTAATTAACCCTTTAAACCAAAATTATCCTAAAAT
Organism: Edwardzetes edwardsi; assembly: GCA_034693445.1. Lineage (NCBI taxonomy): Eukaryota > Metazoa > Arthropoda > Arachnida > Sarcoptiformes > Ceratozetidae > Edwardzetes > Edwardzetes edwardsi. Next base: position 53,974 of record JAQFXL010000002.1, on the reverse strand, counting down.
ATACTTTTTATTAACTCTAAAATTAAAAGAGACGTAAGTTTAGATCTTGGTATTTATAACATCTTCACAAACGAAAATTGGTATAATTGGGTAAAATATATAATTGTTTGCGATATAAGCAGTGATATAATCGATACAATAGAATGTATGACATTTGAAGACATGTTTCACAAGTTTTGCATCGAAGAGATTACTTCATTGATTTCGCCGAACATAAGACTACTCGAAATAATGACATAAAATAGTAATAAATTACAAAAATTATTCTTCACTTGAAATACATTCTTAGGAAAGAAATCATATCTATTACACCACTATTATAAGTATTACTTCAAGTGTTGAATATTTATAAAATATAATCTTTTTCATTGAAGGGGAAAAATGATTTTTTTCGACGGAAATGCTATTCAGATTTTATGAACTGGATTATTTTTTACGTGATGTCTCATTTTTTGCACTGAAAATAAGTTCAATTAGAAACCAAAAGATAGGCATAAATGCATTTTTTTGTATGCGAACCACATTTGCGTTACGATAATCGATAAGTGAGACTATTAATGGTGAAGAGAGAGAGAGAGAGAGAGAGAGAGAGAGAGAGAGAGAGAGAGAGAGAGAGAGAGAGAGAGAGAGACCGGTAGACTAGAATGTGTGACCCAAACATAATTTACAGGTTATGGGGAGTATGACGTGATTTTTAATGCTTATAACAAACATTGAAACTAACAAAAGGCCAAAAAAGCAAACCCTGAACACTAAGCGCACGCTTTTTTGAGAAAAGAGCAGAAAAGACGACAACAAAAACATTTAGTCTACAATTGATTTGATGCTCGTCTCCACCCATAAACAACAGCCGCAGAGAACACAGGCAGACTGAACTTGCAAATTGGTGTTTCTCTGACACTACTGACTGACTTTGAAAATCCGGGAAATTATTCAAAATAAATTCCTTAGAAGTGATGGTCAGTTGACGGAACCGGTCATTTACAGGCCTTATATAACATACACTTACGAATTGGAGAGCAATTCAAATATGTTTTCTTACGAATTCATTATTTTATTTTTTATTATTCTTTTTTGAGTTAAGGTTTGAATGTAATAATCGTTACATCGTTTTAAGGGATGAAAATCCTGTTATTTGTGTATTGCATCACAACTTTAGTCAACTTCTAAGAAGTTTTATATTTCTCTAAAACACTCACTTCTATTGAATTCAATTTATTGCTGAATAACACGAGAGTAGAGTTTAAGGAAAACAACACTTCCATATGCAGTCCACATCAAAACAGATCCCCGAAAACAGCACAAAAAAGTTGTCCATCCGTTTCGAAAAACAATTATGATATTCAGGAGATATAAGGCTATTATAGTCTTTGTATACTTAGGTATGAGTTTCAGCAATGAATTTACAAAATAAAAACAATAAATGAACTTCGATTGAGAAAAGGCATTAAATTATTGACATTTTATTGACTAAAAAAATGATCGGAACAACTATTTTCTGTTCGAGTAAACAATAAATAAGGACAATTTTTTTAAGGAATTTTTAGCTATTTTTCGTTCCAAAATTTCTAATGACTTTTTTGAAACAATTCTTTGACTAAAACCTCAATTATATGGTATTTGGAATAAAATCTGTTATTTTTCATAAACTTTTCAGATATTTAGCCGAAAATCCTTGTAATTAGAAATCAATTCAGTGATCAATAAAAACGTTTTTTGCTCTGAAATACAATAAATTTCAGGCAATAATACTTCGAGTCTTGTTTTAAGGTTAAGAATATATTGATAGATGAAAGAGAGGCTAAGCTTAGAGGTTGTGCTAAACAAAAATTTCCTAAATAGCCTTCGATCTGAATGTTGAGAACAACTCTCTGTCAGACGTCTAATAAGAAATACATTGATTTCTAATCTGATTAAACACAGAATATAAAGCCATGAATTTTATGTAATGTCAAAATCAAGAACTATTGATAATAAAATATAAGCAAAACAAATGCAACCAGGAATTTCAATAACAAATATCTATCAAACAGTAGCTCCGAAAATAACATTTATTTTCTTTATTAACGTTTCACTGAATGACTTAATGGTTTGTTTCGTGGTTTTAATTTGATTGAAACCAAGTTGAGTCTAATTTGTTTACGAGGAAAATTAATCCGAAAACAGACTGTTTGTGAAAATAATTTTATAACATTTTATGGCCAATGAGTGTAGAAATAAATGGTTTTCCTCTGACATGAAATTTAAAACAATCGCAATTGAAAATCAAAATCTGTTGAAAATTTGAATACAATATATTGGACTGAAAACCAGCCCTAAAGAGAGCTCTTATACTCTGATTTCAAGATATTTCAAATAATAAATTAGTGTTCAAAAAGAAATACTGATTGGAATTCTAGGCTTCGGGTTCTAAAAGGTATTAAACAACTAATAAAATATATTATTATTATAAGAATTAGAAGAATAACTAAAACTAAAATCTCTCTCAAAAGTAATTCGAAATGAATTTGACTTTAATTTATTGCTTGTTTAGAGTGAAAAGTTCAACAAATAAGATAAAACAAATCAGATGTTTAAAACAAATCAAATGAGAAAACAAACAATATTTCGGTTTATAATTGGGCACAAAATTCATGAACTAAATTAAAGACTCAAAATATAATTAAGAGAAAGAACTAAACGTTTCGTCTTTTAATTCAAATTAAAAAAAATATTTGCCATTAGTTTTTTCGGAGAGAGAGAGAGAGAGAGAGAGAGAGAGAGAGAGAGAGAGAGAGAGAGAGAGAGAGATCTTGTTTTGCTTTGTCTCAGATTCTTTCTGACGAACTAATGGTTTGATTGAAGGCTGAAGGAAGAGAAAGGCATTGAAAAAATCACCAAAAATTTATACTATTGTCAAAATTCTCTCTCTCTCTCTCTCTCTCTCTCTCTCTCTCTCTCTCTCTCTCTCTCTCTCTCCCTGGGAATAAATCATTGAATGTTTGATCAATTTGATTGTCTATTCGGATGATTAAAAGCCGTCCAACACTTTCACATAATATAACAAAACAAGAAAATTAAAAAAATTCTTTTCTATTGTATTAAAAGAAAATTCACATAAATTGAGGAAAAGTTTTGTTTGAATTGAGAGGAAAATTATTTTTTCTATTCTTTGTTTTGTTGCCTCAATTAGAAGATTAAGTGAATGAGAAAGGATTGAATGCAAGAGACAGTCATTCAATTGGATCGCTAATGAATTAAATGTCGGATTAAGCAGTGATTTGGTTGTGATTTGTGAAACTTAGATATATTTTTCAAAACAATTGATTGTCTGCTCTGAGGAGCGATACTTTCATTATTCTTATGCGAAGACCATTAGAAGAGACCGACAAGAAAACTGACAAAACATTTCATTTATCTCTGAATAAAAGACTTATTTGTCTCCGGAAGTGAATCTTTCAAATCATGTCTCGATTTAAACTTTTTATTTTGTTTACTTCTTCACCGAATCTCAGAACATGTTAGAGGAATGAGTCTTAAAGTGATTTACCTTTTTTTGAAAGGAAAACAAAATTATTGCAGAGAATGAACAGTCATTTAATTATATTTTTTAGTTTAAAGTCTAAAACATATTCACATAACTCTTGGGTTGAGATTAAACTTTGATTTAAACTTCAGGTGAATAAAAAGCAAATAAAATATAAGTTCGAGTGTATGTGAAAAACAAATGCGAATCAAAGGGATGTGTTATTTGCATGACTTCAACAGATATTAGAAACGAATGGCATTTCTATTCCTGTATTTAACAGTAATGACGAGAAAATAAAATTAATTGCCGACAAAATTATCATTTTTTATAATCGCATGAGAGTCAAGTCATTGTGTGCTCTCCTCTGGGAGAGGAAGACCTGATTTTCTTTCATATTGTATTGAAATTATATTAAGCCCTTTTCTCCACTCTTTTCGTCACAAGAATCGCTTGAAATTGTGTTTAATATATAATATAATATTTGAATTACAAATATTAAGAACAATACAAACATTTATTTTTTTGTTTCACTTCAAACATTTGCAAAAATCCATAAGGTATAAGGTATAGCGGGAAAATGAACTGTTTCCTTTAAAATTACTTATTATCCTACTTCTCAATTGAATTATATTTTCATTTTATGGAATGACTATAAAAAAGAGATAAAATATAAGGAAAAAGAGAACAGATTTTCGTCGCAAAAGATTTTATATTCTCAACAAACAAAAAAATAGTGAAACAAATTTTTATACTTTTTGAAGAATGTGTTAAATATTTATCAAATCTATCGATTATTTTCGGTCCGCGACTGGAATGCTATCTGAATGGGAAGTAAAAACTTGAAAAACTGACGACTCATGACTCCAATGATTCAAATAAAAGTTGATTTTGAATTATTGTCTTCCATCGGAGTGTGAGATAGTGGTCAGTTGTGTGCTGCAGAATAAACATCAATTTGTGCTCGACTAATGCAATTGAATATTCCCTGCATGACTTGAAATTATTGGTAAAGCCTTACAAAAAGACAATTTGTATTAAAAGGAAAACTTAGTAAACAATTAGAAAATTTTCATTTGAAACGATTGAAAGACAGGCACTAAATAACGAAAGACTTTTTTGTTATCAAAACGATTTCTGTTATAAATATAAAAGAATAATATGATTCTGAGTTCTGTTTTTTTATGTCAGAGAACATGATTCCCACCAAAACACAGAATATAAGCTCATAATAATGACTGACTTTTTTTCTCACTAATTTCTATGCAACTATTTTTGTATGGATTTTAATTTGTTATGTGAGAAGTGTTGTGTTGTGTTTGAGTCTGTGCTCATAAGTGACACAACAAAAATAGAGACCAGAGTTTCCATTTCAGCAATTTTTCTCCCGTTTTTAAATGCCTTTCACTCACTTGTACTCAAAACTGAATTCATATTGAAATTGTGAATATTTTATACCCAGAAATACAATATTGACTCCGATTTTATGAATTATTAACACTTATTAGACCAAGAATTTACAAAAAAAAAAGTGGTCACACAGGACAGCCTAGTATTGCTATACTGAAAACCTGAAACTTTAATGAACACAACAAAACACAATACAAAGTCTGAAAACTCGATACTTGTTTTAAATTATTCATTAAAATATAATTTTGGCAAAAATAAAGATTTTTTCGCTCGAAAATCATTATTTTATAGCTTGTTATTTATTCCAATATATTAAATATCAGATACATATTGCAATACCTGTGCTCACAATAGAGGCAATATATTGGCAAAACTGTTGTAATACAAACAGATTTTAATTATAAAATTGAGGACACAATACCTGTGCGAAATCAAAACGATATTTCAAAGCTCTGATTACCATTTTTCAAACAAAAGTTATTTTTTATACATAATTTTTTTCGGAACCGAACCACAAGTAATGGCAATAAAACAAAATCTTTAAAACAAAACAATATATCAATTCTTAAGACAATAGTGTTTTGAAAATTCACTCCAAACAACAAAATCATATTCAGAGAGTTTTCATTCAAAGATTAGAATAACAACCAAAATGCAAATCCGAGGAAAAGCTATTGTTATCCAGCGATCGGTTTCAGTGATTACCTAATTTTAGAGCCCAATATCTCAATCGTTAAAATCAGTTTTTAATTTATTTATCAAAGGCTTGAATCAGAATTTTATTAACACTTCTAATACTCGGATATCAGTCATCAATAGATAAGTTAAGCAAAAAAAAAGTTATTTAAAAAACACATTAATATTAAACAATAATTTCTCTCTTACTTCAAGAGAAAGAAATAAAGAAAAGTTGAGCTAAAAATACAATTCATTACTTCGATAGTGATTTAAGGTTAAGATTAATATCAAAAATCTTAATACAATTCTTAATACACATAAACAATATATTATATAACGAAATGATAAAAGAGTTTTATATTCAAATGAAAAAAATAAGAATCAAATGAAGAAAAATTTATTCCATTTTTTAAATATTCAAAAATAATAGCAATTTTGTGTTAAATGAATTTATGAGAGAATAAAATTGAAAAACTTATTAAATGACTATATTTATTATAAAAATAGAAATCATAATAGTTTTCTGTGCGATAATAGAAACTAATGGCCTTTCCTAAAGAGCTTTCCGTTCATTAAGAGGACAAGCCTATGGCTGACCCTAACATTCAAAAAATAACAATATGATCTTTCTCAAAATACTGCTTTAAATGAAAAGCTTGAAGTCAGATATCAAGAAACTCAAAGACAAAGTGCAAAGAAATTATTAAAATAGTTTTTTTTGGCAAAATATTTTCACATAAGTCTAACAGCCTTTTGTATACCACTATACCACACATTCCACCCTTTCATAGCCGGGTGTGTAATAAAGACCTTCAAATAGTAGAGTAAAAATTTAAATATTTTCTTTCAAACTGTTATTACGACAGGAATTTTTCCGTACCGTTAGATTGAGTTTAAAAATAATTTAAAGTTTAAACAACTCTTTAAATGCGGCAAAAAAACGCCTGCATTTGTATCTAAATATCTTTGGGATGGGATACGTGAGAGCACATCATAATTATCTAAAATTGCATAAATTGTCACTCATTTGAGGCAATTATTGCAGAAATGTATTCAATTTTCAATTCAGAATAGGACTCGTCGTCTATATCTCAATTCACACTGCAATGTGTTTATCCCTTTTTATCTCTTCATTTACTCTGTCTTTCATTAATTAGATAACTGGTAACCCATTTCTCAATTGAATTCATTTTTATGTATTTCAGTGGGCTTTACAAATATGGATAACTCTATCAGCACAAGTTGTTTAACCTGATGGCAGTCATATTCCCATTTCTCATTTGATTGCAATTCAAAGCTCTTAATCTCAAACAAAAGATAATTATTTTATAATATTCTGAATATTTTTCTCAATTGATGACAATAGCATTTATTTACTTATGTCACACTTGGTTTAGAGCCTACAGTCCAACGAGTGATACCGACACAAATAATATGATGGGTCACACATCCACTCAGACCCATTCTATTGAAATAAAAGGTCAAATCCTATCTGCAATGAATATGGCTTTGATTACATGACAATTATGACATTGCAATTAAAAACTCTAATCAGAGGCTGCATTACCGAGCATAATCTAGGTTTAAGTCGACCGATGATTGCAAGCACTCCTTTGAATTTCAATTTATTTAATAATAATCTTTTGAATGGGTTTCGAGAGATAAATAACTTTTATCTTCCATTGAATTTATTTTAACTGTGAATATAATAGAGAGTTATTTGTGCGGAAACTTCAATTCAATACAGTTTTCTGTATAATAAAAACTTTCTTAAAAACTTGGAATTTCAAGAAAAAAATGCTCGATTCAATTGAAATCAAAGTAAAGTATAAGTTTTAAGTGAATTTTTTCTTTTTTTCATAAGAATTTTGAAATTAAATTGCAAGTTGTGTCGAAGTCGAGGAAGTTTCCCAACAAATATCGAATTCTTTTCAAATTCTTGTTTTATTACTAAAACTCCTGTAATATAATTGATTGCGAAAACGATACTAATGTTAATGAAACTTATAAATGAAAAATATGTTTCGGTTGAGATATTCTGCGACAACAAAAGGAATATATGAAAGACATGAAAGTTTTTGGCAATAAAAATGAGAAAAAGATATTTTCCTTAAATAATTACTGCATTTGACAGTCGGAGCGACACTTTCAGAGCGACTAAACTGAGGAAAATAAAGACTAATTTCCGAAGTACTCGACGGCTCTCTTTTGATGCAAAGAATGTTTGGGAAAAAATATGTTCAAAAATCTCTTAATTACATCAAAAACCCAATGATTTGGGAATTCGGAAAAATCTTTTTTTTATATATTTTTGCAAAACCAAAATCTGTAAAATGAGTTCATAAGCATATAAAGTGATAATTTTATTGCCCGTAATATCTGTCTCTCAGTCTCTCCAAAATATTTTCCAAAATCCCTACGTCTGCGACATTCGAGCAGATTTTTTTGACCGAAAAATGTTTAATTCGTTTACAGTTTGACATAAGATTTGATTTGAAAATATTTGATATTCGGATGAAAAAAAATTAGGGAAAAACTTGAATACAAATTCAAGTATAGATTAGCTGAAGAGCTTTGAAAATTATAATCGGAGACAATTCACATCACAGGCAAACCGGTAGTGCAAAACATGGAAGTGTTACTGAGGAAAGACTTCTTTTCCAGTAACAGGACGTACGCTATGCGAAAATATTGAGATCGGGATATATTTTCTCAACTTTTTTCAAATCGAGAAAAACTTATATTCATTTTGATTTGAAAAATGCTTCTGAATAATCAATTTGCGCACATTTTGCGCAAAAACCTTTCTATTGAAAACTGAAGGATCGAGGAAAAAAATAATTTGATTCAAGATTATAATAGGGGTTGTGGACCATAATAAGTTTATAATAGGGGTTGGGGTTCACTCTAATAGCCTCGCCCTTAAATTCACATAAAATTAACGCAAGAAATCGTGTACTTGAAGTGAAAAAAATGTGTAAGAAAATAATTAAACACTTGCTTTGAACTACAACTTCATATTCAAGATATTAATAACAGAGAGAATGAGTGGCAAAACCTTTTATCAGTCTATTGAATGCTATACTTTCGGATATCAATTATATTACCGACACTTTTGCTGCGGGACTTATCAACTAATATACTGATATAACTCATATAAAAATCAATTACTGCTCCATATATTCACAATATAATGAGATTATATGATTAGGAGGCGATTTTATAGACCTACACGTGTGTTATTATACCCTTGTACTGAATGCCCTAACAATTATCCAAAGCAACAGTTATCCCCTAATATGTCAATTCTGTCTATAATTATACTTTTCTATAGATTATTGATTGCAATAAAAAAATATATTTTCTAAAATAACGTTCTGTTTATAAGTTTTTAATATTAACTGATTAAAAAAATTGAATATTTGTGTATATATTAAAAACTTATTCTGTGCGCCAATTTCTATAAGACTATTCGTGACACTTGAAAGCCTAGAATCCCTTTTGAAGTTGAAAAACAGAACTAACTATAAGACTATGATATGAACCCGAAGTAAAGCATTCTTTAATCGCCAAATATATTTCATTATTATTTTTCTTCAGCCAAATATTTTTACTCATATAATAGTATTTTGTCCTAAATATGGTTTTAATATAAAAAATTGTAGACAATTGACTCACATGTCATGTCATTACGGGATTTCTTATACAAAAGTTTTGTCTTAAATTTTGTTTTTTGAGAGTTTGAGTAAAAATAAGTTTCTTTAAGTTTCTTACAGTAAACGAAAAAATGATAATTTCGTGAGCAATGAGTTAACCGTATATTAGTCTAAATGAGAAAAGACATGGATTTATAACTTTTCTTTAGCCCAATGTCTGAATATTAAAGACCAAGAGTATAATAAAATAAGAAAATAATTTTTATGACTTTTACGCACAAAACGTTGTATTGAAATAGTTTTTTCTCAAAGAAGCGAAAAATACTAAACTATTTCTTAAGACTAATTGATGTAATAAAAAGTAACACAATTTTAAGATCAGATAATTTACATACCGTTTGGGTTAAGAAGTTTTTGGCCGTTAACTCGTTTCTGATGTCAAATCGATTTGATTTACACCAAAACTCACGAATAGTTTTGCTATAGTTTTGAACCTTTGATTCAAATGTTTAGTTCAGAGTCTTATTGAATACAAATCCGATAATCGATGGACACATGTAATGAAGTAATGGTTTAATTAAATGATTATTATTTTGGTGATTGCGTCAGAAGAAGACTTGAATTAATCAACAGTTTGTAAAACAATAGTTGCTTTCTATCCCTCGTCACCAAAGACTAATCCCATTATAATGAAAGCAAATAATTTCAATCATTTGTATTGTTTTTTCAATTATCGATCGTATGGTTTGTCGAAGTGTTGATTAAATATAATTAAAACCATTTAATGAACCAAAGCGTCAGTAATAGCGTCAAAAAGTCATAGAAATATGCAAAATAAACCATCTAATGATCGGAACAATTTTCCGATACATTTACTCTGCATATGTCTGACAGGAAAGCCCGTAGAGCCTGTCCAAAGAGCACCTGGTTTTTACGCATTAAACTGGGAAAGAGTCGTGAATTCCCGTTCAGTAAATAGAAACACAGAAACACTAAAATTGGTTTCAAACAAATGAACTAAAAGTTGGGAAAAACTAAAAAACTTGTATTCAAAATACAAACTGTGAGCCAAACGGCAACGCAATACACATGCAGTGCATAACGAGAACTGAATGACCCAAACAGAGGAACACAACACTAGTCACCAGAAACTACTCCTCAACTCTGCATCTGCGCCACCATTCAGACAGCGAACACAACCTGATTCACTTCTACCTGTTGCGCTACAGCACAGGTAGTATTGGCTCCGGTACTGGTATATCATCTGTTGCACTGGTATTACATATTATATAACTCTTAAACTCAATGAGGTTTTGAGTGAATAGAAATAAAAACTTTTGTAAAAAATACTTTTCTAATGCATAACAAAACTCATAGGAGTCAGAGAAAGGGAGGGGACGCACAACCAGTCAAGGGAGAGACGGATGGGAGAGAGAGAGAGAGAAGCGAGAGAGAGAGAGAGAGAGAGAGAGAGAGAGAGAGAGAGAGAGAGAGAGAGAGAGAGAGAGAGAGAGAGGGAGAGTGAGAGAGAGAGAGGGGAGAGAGAGAGGGAGAGAGAGAGAGAGAATGGGGAGAGAGGTGTTCACAGTTGGAGACAGGTATTCTGACAAATGTGCAGCAGAACAGCACCGGACATGAAAGTTGGGTAGAAATCTGTTCACAAAATCAGACAATCATATCGCTGTCTGACTGAAAATCTTGAGCCCACTATTGTGTTCCTAATCTTCAATCGCATACAAAACAACAAAACATTTCAAAAATACTCGATTTTCAGACCCAGAATATAATTAATAATTTAAATAATTATATATTTCATGCTTTCCATTGATAAGGATTTTCCGCACAAAAAAATAAATCAATTTTTCATACTTTCATTTTTTTGTTCAAAATTTAATATTAATTTTCTTTCGTTTATTTATAAAAGTTTAAGAAATAACACAAAACAATGTGTTTTCCGTTTGCTCTGAAAAACAGTCTATTATTGTCATTCAAATTGGTTTACATTTGAAAAACTTGTTTAGTATAATAATTTTTTCATTGATTTTGTTTTTGTTCGCATTTGAAGTAATTTGAAATTATAATTGAAATAACACTTCAATCGAGAGGTGAGAATCGAATTCATTTAAATTGATTTAAGGCATAGTTTTTGCTGAACTTAATTATACACAAAAAGTCTATAAAAGTTTTGCCAAAACTAATGAGAATAGTATTGATTCAGTTTTTTTTCGGCCAAACCACAAGTCTTTGATTGAATTCAATTCAATAAATTTGATTAAAAACTGATTATCTTGCAATCAATGACTTGTTACTTGAGTTTTTAGTGCTGTTCGTTATGGTCTGGTCAGTCATTACGCTCTTTAAAGTAGTTTTGTAGTGATTTTGATTCAATTTGAAATTAAAACAGTTTTTATAAGAGTTGTGACGACAAGTAGTTTTCGTGTCAACACATATGTACTGACGTATAACAGACAGACATTTGACTTAATTGATTGAATAACACATTTAATTGTCTGTCTATGACATCGAATTGTCTCAAATATATACATAACAAGAATGAACTGATAGGAACCAATCGATTCAATCTTGCAATTCATCACTTGTATTGATGAATAGGTGCTACCATGCACATCAATTGAACATGAGCATGATGACCTTGACTTATTATCAATCAAATTTTTGAACAAAATTAGACAATATATCAAATATTTTGATAAATTTCAAGAGCCTCCGGAAATCGGAAAATCTGTTCAATCATTGATATAATGAATGTTACGTTTATGGTAACCCCCACCTCATTGTGAGGGCTAACACTTGAGAATACTTTATGACAATTAGGCCAAACGCTTATGTATTTAAAACCCAAATACTAATATCTAATATAAATCGGAACATAAATTCATTGTTTAATTAGAAATTCTGCCCCAAAACCAGTGCCGTTATTAAAGAAGAAACAAATGAAAAACGGGATATAAAAATCTGTTTTAATTCAGATCATTGAATATATTTTGTTCTTAGGCTTAAGACCACAAATAAGACCTAAATTGAGCGGCAAATGAGCGATGATTTAAATATAAAACACGCGATCACTATCTCCACCACAGGAGTAGTGATAGGCGAAGAGGTGGACAAGTATTGCCTCCGAGTTATCAAAGTTTGTTATGCATACATATAATGCAATATTTAAAATAAACAATAGCTGTGCCCAGAATATACTCGAGATAAGGAGGAAGACTTGTTTTTGTTGGAAGATTTTAAATGAATTAAAAAACATATTTATCTTAAGATTATGTTTATTATAACGATTGCGATAATGAATACTAAAAAATACTTATTTTTCAATTAGTCTTAGAGTTACTCAATATTTTAAAATAAATACTACAAACCAATGCTGACAACCTCTAACGGGAGCATCAAATTTGTTGGTTTTATGTACCGGTGCTATGACTTAACTCTTTAAAAATTAAGCCACAGCTCAATTCAAATATGCAAAACTACTTCAGAACGTGTTTTACATATTTCTATTATTAAATTATTAATTACACGGATTATAAGTAGGAGTGCGGATATCATATGCAAAGTATACAAGATTACAAATCTCTACTTAGTTTCTGAATTTATAATTTCAACTATTTTTGGTTATTTAAGCGAATTATTTTCGAGAAGAATATCTTCAGTACTAATTAAAAGTAGTTTTTTGACCGAAAAAGTCAATTAAGTCCAATATTACTCTATTCATATGCAATTAGAAGCCAGAAAAAATATCTTGGCATATAAGAAAGTCAAACCGAAAACTATTTAGTCCTCTCTTCAATTAAAAGCAAAAAAAAAATCAATTGAGTGCTAAAAATATGTTTGTGATAAACGCCTCCTCTTATGTACTCAATGTTTGATTTCAAACGTTATAGTTATTAACGCATGAAATCGTTTATTAAAATATTGGGAAAATTTATTTTTTACAACATTTCGATTAAAATTCCAATCATTTATTTGACGAAAAGATTGATTGAATAAAAATTCAAAAAATAAAGTTTAAGTTTTTTCAACCGACAAATCTATGAGTTTTATCACAGAAATAGAAATTCCAGACCAAGTGCTGGGTTTTAAATGACGAATTTCGATAAGAAATTAGTTTATTAAACTAATAATCAAGATTAAAATTCAAGCCAACGTTTAATTGAGATATGTTTCACGGAAATTACTAGGACTAAATTTTGATCAAGGCAATCGTTTGAACTTTCAAAGTTCAGACATATATTTCTCAATTGTAGAACAATTTTTATGTTAAAATTTATTTAAAGCGTAATATTTCTTATTATTCAATGAATACAACCCTTTGAGTAATAAACTTATAATCGAAATGAAATTGAGATTAAAAGAGGGATAAGACCTGAAAAGGTGTACAAAAATCTATCTGTAATAGTTTGTGTAGGTATCAAATGAATGGATCCAAGAGATAAATGATTTGCACTGCATTTTCAATAGAGTTTTGTTAACAAACCTTTTATAGTTGGGTCACATCCCAAACACACTCACTCATACACCTCCCATATTACACCTTTTCTTTTGTATTTTCAGATATCAAAAAGCATTAAATGTTACGAATTTCTGGACCAATATTTATGAAAACACTGATAATAAGAACTCGAATCAAAGTATTATCTCTTCGTTAGTCTAAAACATTTCTAAAAGTTTTCTTCATTTTCGGACCAAATTTTACTTTAATTTACTTTTATTTTAAGGTGTGCTCGAAGTAATTATGGGCTTGTTTTCCAAATGCTCTCTCTCTCTCTCTCTCTCTCTCTCTCTCTCTCTCTCTCTCTCTCTCTCTCCATATCTCAAAAATAAAATGAATATAAAAAAGTTGAAATTCTTTTTTTGAAAACTAAGTCAAATGGATCTTAACTCAAAAGAAATACATTGTTTTCAGCACTCAATACAAATGAGTTGAAAATTGTTTAAAACTTTTTATAATTCAAGAAATAGTTTTCATAATAAGTAGAGAAGTTTAGAGACATATTACAAGTGGTTCTTAGATGAGGTCATCTATGCTTTATATGTCTGTGCCTTTAGTCTAACGGTACGCTAACAGTGAAGCACAGGTTATCGCACTATTGTTTTGTTATGCAAGTTTGGTGTCTAACCGTTTAAGTGGGTGGACATCGCCAGCAATACTGAGTTCTCTCTTTAATGATTAGAGCGATGAAAGCGATTTCCTAATGAAAACTAAACTCCATTTCATTCGTGAATTTGATTTAAATTAATTGTAGACTTGAATTGAGTTAACATTAAAAACAATTACATTTCACTCCATTTTTTTGATTAATGAAAAGAGTATTAAAACTTCTTATTATTCTCTTAGTATTATACTCTTAAGTAATAAAACACTGAAATTTAATATCAATTATCAAAGAAATGTATTTTTCTGCGATCAGAGGCCACTCGACGTGAATGAGTGCCATAAAAGTTAATATGAAGTAAAGAATTGATGGACGACTGAAAAATACAAAACAGCAAAACAAAGACATTTATTAAAACTGATAAGCGATTGAAAAGAATAAAACTGAAAAACTAATACATTTAAGAAAGAATTGCTTTCATTTGATGGATAAGTGAGAGTTCAAATCCAAGAAACAAAAAGAAATATAATTAAAGCTAAAGTGTATCGAATGAACACAACCGACAATTAGCCTCATTATCGATGGAGTGACGAGTCGTTTGCAGTGAACACAAAACCAATATATCAAATGTATTGTAATTTCTATGCAAACATTTATAAGCTATTTATCTCTTCAAAAACAATTGTTACTGACATCAATGACCAAGGCATTATTATCATCGAACAAAGACAGAGCTCATTAATTAATTGTGTGATAGGTCAAACTGGGATTTTATCAATTAGCGCTATAAGAGATCTAATCATGGTTGGTAATTATGACCAAGAGACTTCCTTGCCAAAAAAGTCAAATGCGATTAGCAATCACTGATTACTATCAAAATGTAAGTGTTTTGGGTTTTTACTCAAAAAGAGTCAAAACTTATTTAAGTTCACAAATCATTTTCTCAATCATTTGAAAAATCTGCAGAAAGAGTTGAGCCCAATATCGAAGAGCTAAGTCTCTGACGGCTGAGACTATTTAGTGAGTCCAATGAATTTAGCATGCACCTAAATTTCGGGGCATAAACTACTTTTGATTAACAGAAACGTCGAGGAAATAAGTTATAGAAAAAGTATTGAATTTTTATTTAAATTTATAAAACTATGAATAGTTTTGAATAAAAATAAAGAAAAAGCGGAAAGAAATTGATTTAAATTAATTTCCCATTAGATCTGACTCTATATAGTAATGAAATAATTAAATTTTTATTTATTTTCATGGCATCGGATCAAATTGGCCTTACTATTCATGGAAAATGCAAATGTTTGATGAATTATGTGCTCGAGAATAGGGAAGTGATAGTGACTTTCATATAAAATTACAAGAAAGGCAGTGCTCTCATCCATATCCATATCTCATCCATGAGCATAGTCCAGATCAGGTGCAGTAATGAAAAGTTTGAGAAACTTATTATAAATCAAATCTAAAATACGGTTTTATAGTTATTTATTTGAATTTTAATGGCATTAAATAGTCAGGAGTTGTCTCAATTAAAAGCTAGAAAACTGCAGTTTTCCCCAATTAACCAAAAATATTGTTAAATAAAAAACGGATTTGAAGATATTCAACAATATTAGTAGCCTTACCTAGCTTAATTTTTATTTTTCAAGAGGAAGTAATGAATAATGAGTATAGTGCCACTCTTGGTGTGGTGTGTCCTGCAAACAGCTTTCGGATATAAAATGGTTATTATTATAAGTTTTTATTTCTTTCGAGTTTTAAACGGAGTTCAACTCATTTGCATTTTGTCTGAGAAGAGAACAGATGTGAAGTCATATCCAAAAACACATTCATAAAGAAATGATTAAATAATTTCTATATTTCTATTAATTCGTGATTTTGTTTTTCACTCAGACTTTGAATTATTGGGTCTTAAATCTGGTTCTCAAACAATATCTTACATTATGTTAGCTGTCAGTGAATTTGAAGTCAAACTAAATTGAAAGAGAATTTTCAATCAAAAATTATGTTACAATAAAAAGTTTGAACCCAAAGAATATAATAATAAAATTAAGTGAAAGAATTAGTTTAAAAGTTTATTTCTTTTACCAGAGATGCGTAAAATGGGAGTCCGTCAGGCAGTCCGAGTTAGCTATCGGCCAGATGAAAGAGAAAACATGTCTGGCCCTTAGAGACAAGTCTGAGAGAAACTGCTTCCTCCCATTACAAACTTAGTATGAGGTGCCCTTGCATCTACGCTTCTGAGCATCTCTGGCTTTTAGATGGGGTTGAAAATGAATTTGAATCTCAAACCGAGAGATCACATAATTCTCTCACAAAAATCCATACAATCTTACGAAGAGATAAAGGATTTAATGACTTTTTTTCTTAACGGAGCAAAAGTGAACATAAATTCCAAAATTTCATTGAATTTCGTTTCCGAGACTTTTATTTTTATTTTTCATTTAATGTATTCAACAAATGTTTTCCATTCGTTTTCAGCTAAAAAAAGAGGATTTTTTAATAAAAAGTTTTATTCCTCGAAATGAATACTTTTTGGTTTTAGTTGCTTACGCTCTTGAACTCAATGGTCTGGTCTTCAGTGCAAAAGGACAGCATATCTGTTATTACTTTTCATATTAGACAAGACGTCCAATAACTTAATAGAGAGAAACTTTTTGATTATATAACAAAAGTTTTCTCAAAAAAGTCATTTCATTGTGTTTTTTGAAGAAATGTTTTTAAGGAAAAATATGTGATTTCCAAGAAAAGGAAATTACATTATAATAACTTTTATTATAAACTTATGAAATACAGTCTTCGCTATTATTTATGTGAACTTTTATTCTGATTATTCTTTTTGTGTATTCTGATTGAATAAGGTAATTTTTAAGTGCTAAATCAATCTGAAAGTTTTTCAAAAGCCATCACGTAGAAATAAAAATGAAAATACCTTAAATTGAACTTGAAGGTCTATATTATTGTCATTATAATAAAACATAATCACCCGGAAAGTTTTTGATTTTATATCTTTTTTATATCTTAATTTGAATGGGGATATTTTAAGACCTAGATTACTTTGAGACTTTCATGAATAAAATAAACCCCAAAAAGATAAGTAGAATTAGAAATTCAATTAAAATCAAAATAAATGATTTGAGATGAATGTGAAAATCAATTTGAAAACTCGATTAACCCCTTATTAATATTCGGTGATTTGCATTGCAATCAAACATTACTTAAAATCTTCACAAAATCTTTATTTTTGATTTTGAACTAATTTTCGACAATTTTTGTCATTTGATTTATAGGTGGGTAAAAACTGTGCTGATCTCAAAACTCATTTGCAATCAAATTGGAAAAAATAGCCAAAAACCTAATGGTTTGTTCACTAATGAAATCCTTCAATAATGGGATTGAAAGACGAAAAAGAAATAACAAATTGATCTTAAGTTGAGATAAATTAACACAAATTGATAAACAATTAGATAATATGAAAACTCGAGTGATCTTAAACTCTAAATGAAGTTAATATTTGAGAAAAGATCAGACAATTTATTAATGAGACTATAATTTCAAGTTCACTCTAACAGTCGATTATTCTGATTAGTTTTCTCTTCTTTTCTCTCTCTCTCTCTCTCTCTCTCTCTCTCTCTCTCTCTCTCTCTCTCTCTTGTTTATCGATTGTAACATTTTTCAAAATTATATGTTTGACAGTCAATGGATAGCAAAAGGTTAAGTAAAATATTATTCTCTGATTCAATAATTGCAGTAAAAGTCAAATAATATTTTCTTTAAACGAAAATAAAATTATATTTAATTACATTAAACTCTATTTACTATTCACTCGTTTTTAATAAAAACAAATATCTTTATAAAGAAATGAAATATTTTGGCGAAATTCACGAAAAATAATTAGACATTTTGGGGCAGCCCTTAGGCTTGGGTTCAAGAAATTGGAAAATTTATTTATCACTAAGAATATAATCAGAAGGAAATATGTTTTTTCAATTCCGATTAAATAACATTCCTCTCGATATTTAGTTTTTCAGTTTTAATAATTTATTTTGATTTCCAAATAATTAAAAATTCATTTTATCAGAAATGCATTTTGTTTTTCGCTTCAAAATTTCCAGATTGGAAGAGCAAACTGTTTTGCAGGGGTAATATTTATCTTTTTTATGTTTTGCTCAATTTTCTTATTAGCTTAGAATTAAAAGTTTTATTTGGTTTTTAAAAAAAAGACGTCTTTTAGTTATCTTATTATATATTCTGATTCGTGACAACCAAACGAATAGTTTAACGAAATATCTTAATATTTATTCGCAATTTTTGAATAATATTGAAGTCAACGAAAAGTAAACTAAACTTTTGGTTAGAATTCAAAAGTAATTCTAAATTTAATTTCTCTCTAATTATATATCATTTATCAGAAATTCAGTTTTGATTTTAATATTTGTTTTATGTCTCACTCTTTAGCTAGTTTACTAAATTGAGAACTCGATTTCTAGATTAATTTGTTTCAGATATACTCCCGATATGAGTGTATGACAACTGTGCACTTCATTCGTATTAATAGTCTCAGGCTTTCAGAAACATTCACTAAACTCGGGTTTAATTAATAAATTTTTAAATATTTTTTATGAAAAAAATAATATTAATACTGAGATCTGATTTTGGATTTATTTATAATTATTTAATTTATTCATTAAAAAAGTTTTGTTTATCTGAATTCCGAATTTAATGGCAATTAAACTCTTTCTGTTTCATGTCTTTAATGCAAATATCTATTAATTATTCATAAATAGCGGAAAATCAGTGAATAAGTGAACCAATTGATAGTCAAATATTAAATTAATAAAAATAAAATCTTCAATTTGTTTATTATTATTCTAATGACTGGATACTAATTATAGTAAATTAATAATATTAACAATGAAATTTATTCTCACATTTTTCCAATGAATTTCTATGAGTGAAAAGAACAAAATTTGAAGTGATTTTCCATTAAGTAACTTGCTCATTTATAATACTTTTAATTATATTCAATTGAATAAAATAATTTATTGTTGATTACTTTGTATTTAGGATGTCTTTTGAAAAGATCAAGTTCACTTCAAACTATTGATCCAGTATTCTATTTCATTCTATTAGATAACAAGTTGTCAGACGAAGTCTTGTTAAGTGAAAAACTTGAGAATATTTATAATAATTATCTGAAAACCGATAAAAAATTCTCTTTTAATCAATCAATCGATGACTAGACGTAAGAATTGATGACTTTTTCGATAAAATCAATTTCCAGATCTTCACTCATTCAGGTCTGAGTTATAAGTTATTATAAGACTTTTCATTAACACCAATAAAGTAATGATAGGGTTGTGATAACCGAATAATTACAGAATTATTATTAAACTAATAAAATATATGACAGTTTTCAGTGCTTTAAATAAGTTATAAGAAATTTGATTTCAAAATTACAAACAAATTAATTTAATTTTTATCAATAATAAGAAGTTTTAATTTGAGATAATCTTCGGAACATATTTTTTCAGAATTAATTTAATTTCATTATAAGAGTAAAATCTGTTTCAATCGGTGAGTAATTTCTCGGTTAACGAATTCAATGTTTAATAAATTAATTTTTATCTATAATTACATTCAATGAGATAACCGAAACAATTTTTTTCAAGCCTAGTTTGAATTAATCAGAAGTGTTCTTACATGTCATGAGAATGTCTGCAATTAGACGATTTCCTAGTTCACAGCTTCCACTTTATTCAAAGGTAGGTTGTTTTCGAAATTGTTCCATTAAAATTCGTGAGCACAGAATAGAAAAATTTAGCGGTTTCCTGTCCATTACTGAAATGAAATCGAGATCTTGATACTTTGATATTCAACTCAGTATGTATGATCTAGTTTAATTTATTTCGAGTATTTCGTTGCTTGAATTTTAAACTTTAAAATTGTAAATTCCATTCAGTAGTGAAGTTATTTTCGAAATTTATCTAATGTTTTAGTAAAAGTTATATTCACTTTTCAGCAAGCATGATTTGACAATTGCAAATTAGACACGCTATTGGCCTCATTCACTGGCCATTTGTCAGTGATTTTCAAATGGGTTCTTCGGCAGACATTATCTCATTTATCCGAAGTAACGGTTTGTGTTTGAAAATAGCAAAAATGTATAATTTTCTAATCAATTCAATAATATTTTCCTCTTTAATAATAACTTAAAAACACTACAAATACGGTACTAATGAGTGTTAAATAAAAACCAAAAATAATTGAATTCATTGTGAAATTAAAATTTGTATCCAATTGTCTCTCATCTGAAATGTAGTGTTAAGAGAGTTCAGTGAAAATTGTTTCACTTCTTATTTATTGCATCTATTAGAATATTTTCACGATTTCATTAGTAATGCATTTGAAAAAGCATAGGATTTGAAATCAGAGGAGAACTCAGATTAGAATCAGTTGTTTCTACTGTTTGGCAAAAAGTTTACATTAGGAAAAAAATGTAATCTTGCAAACATATTACGAAATGGATCGAAAAGCAAAAATGTTATTGTTTTGAAGTCATTTAACTTAATTAACAAATTTAATTAAATTTTTAGCTGAAATCAGAGAATAATCGTAAATATCTTTACTTAAAATCATTAAAATTTCTACAAATGATTACAAAATATTATTTGAAGAAAAGAAAATCCGAATTCATTTTTCTTTGATTTCAAGTTTTCAATTGAATTGAATTTTGTTCCACTTTTTTATCACTTTTAATACGATTATACTTTAAAAGGCATTTCTTTTATGTGTGAATATAACAAAATTAACAGCAATTGAATGTAATTGACATTTTTTGTCGTTTCAATCTTAACAACCATTTGTGGAGAGACTCATAAAAATTTCTTAATGTTTAAAACAATTTCATTTGATTTCTAAAAGATTTGTCTAAAAATCAAATGAAATTAATTTTTAATGTTTTTTTCATTGAATTCAATAATTTTTGAAGACTTTAGAATCAATTTGATTAAGATGATCATGCTCAATGCTGCCAAAAGTAAAAATAAATCCAATGCTAAGGAAATGTAACTCTATTTCAAACATCAAACCAGAAGTAAACGAATATTTTCAAACTATCGCAATATTCATGACATCCAAATTTTATTCTAGATCTTGGTCAAATCTTGATAATGCATCATACTTAACGCAAAAAATGAGAGAGAGAGAGAGAGAGAGAGAGAGAGAGAGAGAGAGAGAGAGAGAGAGAGAGAGAGATTATAATAATTTGAGAGTCAGTACCCATATGTTGACTCTCATGAGTAGTAGGAAGTGATGCGAACCATCACTCAGATTATCGAAACCGACTGCTATTATATAGTTTGGAACGAAAAATATGCGGAAAAATATAATTTTGATGATTTTAAAAATTAGTTAATCAAACAAAAAACATCTCTGAAATCTCTTTTGAGTAAAGAATCGATCGTTAAAACTAAAGAAATATATAAACAATTTTTTGTCGGACTTTAGATAAATGTTAAGAGATTTTAGTCAAAAGAATGAAATTATATTTCAAGTGTTGAACCTTTCCTCCAGAAGTTAATTATGACCAGGAATAACCAAGTTGTGGGAACAACACTTATCAGGCTGGGAATTAAGTTTGAGGAAGACTTATCTAAGAAATCTCTCACAAATGACCTTTTCTATTCACATCGTAATTGATAGAATTGATTATTTCCAAAGGAATTCATTTTGGCTAGAATATTGAAGCTTGTTGATCGGTCTGACACAACTTGATTATCGCGGTTTCAAAAGACTCAACTGTTATATCTATTATTTTTTTATAGTTTTTGTGGTAAATAACAAGAAGTTATCCATAAAAATATTTTGCAAACAATAAAAGTAAAGTTTTGAGTTTCCAAACATTCGGTAGTCTTGTGTTGAGATCACGAATTGAGAGACTTCCGCACATTTGAGTTAAATTAAACTTTGGTTTATTTGAATGCCTTCTTTAATGAGAACAAACCATAACTTTCTTTAAGACATACCGCAGTCTTTCATTTATATTCCTGCTGTAAATCTATAAGGAATTCCTATTTTAATCATAGAAAACATGTAAAACTGTTTTTATGTGGAAATTGAAAATATTTTGATTGAATGCAAAACAACAAACATTTTGAGTCATCTGATAAAAGAGGAGTAAAAGATAAAAGTCTCACGAATTTCAGTATATATTTATAGGGATTTAACGAATTATGTTTGAAAACACGAAACACAACTAAAAACTAAATAAATTTTTATGTTTTTTAAGCCGATTTATGGTCTGATTGTAAGTAAAAGTCATCCGAAAAGAAATCACAAATTATTACTTCAGAGTGAATGCAATTCTGGTATTTTTTGTAAGTCGTCTCTAATTTCGATATTTAAATTTGATGTCATTCTAATGGATGAGCGCTTTTCCCTTCAAAACAGAATTCAAATACAAATTATTTTTAAGATGTTTTCCCAAACAGTCTTATCATTTGAATGCATCGAAAAAATTGTTTGCAACTTAAGAATTGAACGAGTAAACATTATTAGAATATTGACCCTACTCTAATTCATGGATGAGATTTCTTCTGTATAATCGGAAAATTAGCCAAAAAATGCACTTTGCTTTGCCATTGCATATACCCTAGCATTGAAAGGGCTGACCTGCATCTCTCATAATTATATAATCATTTAAAATAGGATTCTATGACTTTGAATAGACTTTAATCCCTATTGTTGTGAATCAGGTAATAAATAAGCAGTCATTTGATTTCAGCCAAAGAATGCATTTTGATGTGAAACTCAGCTCATCATCGCTTATCATAACCAGACTTACATTTGAATCTCAACAGACCAAGCAAGGTGACTTTAAGGCATTTAATTCAATTTACTGATCAAATCCACCAGAAAATTCAATTTTGTCTGTGAATGCTCTACAAATCATTAGCATTTTGATATTTGCCTCCCCTTGGTCATTGATATCGAACTTATAAAAGAATAATTTACTTTTTCTATAGACTTGAAATTCGAATTAATCTATGAATACAACAAAAGAGTAACTGAATTATAATATCGTTATATAAGATAATGGCTTTGTTTGTCATTAGATAACATATTTTATATTTATAGTTATCTATGAATTGATGAAAGATTTGTTTATTTGAAAGTTTCCTTTTTTGTGTGCATTCATTTGAATTCTTGTTTAAGAAGTTGAAAATTTATGAAAACCTCTTTAATCTCTGAAAACAAATTATATGACTGACTGACTGATGAATAGATAGTTTCGATAAATACTAAATAGACACCAAATCAGAACCAAATTCAAATCTTTGGAGCAGAAAAGTAACTTTGAGAGAGAGAGAGAGAGAGAGAGAGAGAGAGAGAGAGAGAGAGAGAGAGAGAGAGAGAGAGAGAGAGAGAGTGAGAGAGAGAGAGAGAGAGAGAGAGAGAGAGAGAGATTTTATATTAAAAAATCAGTCGTTCAGTGATAATATGCTTGTATTCAACCATAAGTTTTAAAGATATGTTTCGTTTGATTTCAAGATTTAGAAAAAATACATCATTTATATGAGTTTTAAACAACTTTTGTATACATTTATGGCATTTAAAAAACTGTTTCAATAATACATTTTGTAACACAAATTTGTCTGAATTAATGATTTGTCACAACAGCGCCTCAATCCTTATCCAAGTCTTAAACCATATCTATCTATCATTCTTATGAGGTTAGCATTCAAGGAATACCTTTTTAAGCTCAACCTGCGCTCCTTTATTCAGCTCAATCAGTTCGTATCAAAAATTTCACTATTTGTTTAATATTTTTTGAAGGGCTTTCCACAATAGGGTAACCATAGTTCCGAAAATGAAATTTCAATTCGTAAAATAATGAAAAATGTTTTTTGATTCGATCCCGGTTAATTTAATCCAAGTTCGTGATCATTTCACCGATTTATCAAAAAAAGTTTATCTAATTACTTTAGTATTCTTTGAAAGACCTTGGTGCCTACTCTCAAATACATGATCGTTTGAAACCGTAACGCACTGTAAGGTCAGCCACTATTCTGTGTTTTACTGTCAGTCAGTTTTTTCCAATAAATCTAATTATTTTGAATTGAAATCTGATTTCAATTCTTTTGCATTCAAGTCATTTAATGAAGACATAGCATAAGAGTTGGTGTCAATTGAATTGAGAATAGGTTTGACCCCATTTTACAAAATTGTTAGCTCAATTCAACCTACGAACAAAATGACCTTTTCTATGCATTAATTATTTGTTTCGGAGACTTTAGTTGATTTTCGGTAAACATAACACTTATTAAATGAAAAAATAAACTAATTCTAAGTTAGTCTGAGTCGACAGAAAAAGTATAAATATGAGAACAAACAGTGTTTTGATGTTTTGTTGACACAAAGAATTACCGGCAGTTCAGAGACCGTCTTCTTTGCAATTAAGAAGTCATTTAATATAATGAATACATTGAATTCAAAATCAGTTCAAGTAATGCATAAATAAGTCAAACCTATGAATAATCTTCAGAATCAGTCGACAAAACATCACTTGAAATCTCGAAAGTCTTTTCAATTGGTTTGACAAACAGAGAAAAACAACAATTTATTTACTATTAATAATATTATATAAGAATAAATACAAACAATTTTTATCCGTATTCATGAAATTCCATATCGAAGTCAGGCTATCGACCAGTCGTTTAATTGAGCATAAAACTGATCAGGGCCGTGAGACGTCCTAAATTATCGTCAATTATTTCAATTTTCGAATTCAATTTCTTTAAAATTGTTTATGAAAAATGATTTCGAGTTTAAAAAAACTAATCCAAGACTTACTCCTTATTAATATAAATCAAGACTTTCTATTAATTCACTCCTTATTGAGTTCTTTAGCATTTTATGGGACATTCGCTCTACTCTTCAAAATTTGTTTTAGATTTTGATTTAGATTATGATTTTATAGATTCAGAAAATAATTCTTTATTTAACGATACAAAGCATTGAATGAAAATAAAGTTTTAAAAAATGATTAACTAATCAATACATTAATAAAGTTCTCTCTCTTATCGACCAAATAAATCAGAAGCTCACAAATCGATGGCATTGAACCAAATAAATAAATATTTCAAACATTTGAAATTTAAATCACTTTTGAGTAAAGATGAGAAAAGACAGCGAAGAAAATTGATTTATTAGTCAATTGAAGTGAAAAACAATTTTCGACTTTATATTATCGAAGAGTTGTTGAGATAAGAAAAGATTTCTTGCAATCAAAGACTCTTTAATAAATTCAACCCCTTTTTTAACGCCGAATATTCAGTTCTCTTTAAATCAATGTTTTATTTATAAATATCTTTTTACTAAACTTGTGATTGAATTAAGATATGTGGCTCGTATTGGTGGGGCCGCACCCGAGTCCTAAACACAGAGAGGATCTGGATTTAAATTCATCATCAATTAGATATACGGTTCGCTTAATTAATGCAAAACTTGTTTTCCTTATGAAAATAATATCCATTTGTGAGTCATTTCATTGAATTATATAAATAAATAAATTTTTGTTTTCATTCTAATTGTGGTCAGAATTAAATCAATGAAACCAATAATATTAGAAACTATACTAAAATAAACTCATCTTTGAGTCTATACTTAGTTTTGACTAAAATTACCACATTTTGTATTATCCCAAACATTATCTCAACTCAGATATTAATGTAATTTCATTATCTAATTGTATTAAAAAATAGTTGTCTATAATTATGTTTATTTTTTATAACTTTCTTATATAACTTTCAAACATATGCTGACTATTAAACTTAATTTAGATTTCATACAATTTTCGCTCTAATTAACAACACGGGAGTGACCACCAAATTCACCAGGTGTATTTATTACAACTGAGAACAGTCTAGAAAGTAAACTCGAATAAATTTGGTTACAAATTGCTCATTGATGTTATTATCTCAGACTCAACAACTCGTTGTTTTTTAAATGCTTTCACAGAGAATTCCAATGTAATGAGCTTGATACAACATTTATCCGAATTTTAATGATTTTAAACAGGGTTTGAATTACAGTTACAAAAGGGTTGACTAAAATTAACTCTTGTTTATACAAATTAGAAACAAAATTCACAGATTTCACTGAATGTCTCAAATTTTGTTAACAGTGTTAAATCACATGTCAGTTGTGATTACCTTTGAATGACTGGCCATTAGTTTATTGCGGTTTTAATTCAGTTCTCTATTAATTGAATGCAAATTTTTGTTTGAAAAGTTTTATTGTGTTTTTCTAATAATAAAACTAATTATTTGTATAATTGATATGAAACGGGTATTTCGTTCGGATTGTTTGCACTCCAATTAATTTTAACCCAGGTGTTCGCTGGAGGGGTACATAAATTTTCCAAAATCAATATTTCTACTTGAGCTTTGGAATGCTCGAGATCAGGTGTAAATTATCAATTCTCATAATAAAAAGTAACTGAAAAAATTAGGACAAAACATCACTATTGACAAGGTGATATGATGAAAACATTATGATAGGAAACAATCAATCATTTTAATTCTAATAGTTTCTCACAATTAGCGAATCTAAGCAAATATTTGTGAACCTATTTGATTCTAAAATTTTCTAAATTCTTTATAATCTAGAACCTTGCTACATTCTTGCTTTGTAGAAACTATTAACACGATTCAAAATCTGTGTTTTACTATCTTTCGGTAAATTTTATCGAAACATAATAATGTTTCGAATAGTTTTTGTTTCTTAATTTCGTTGCTCTCTCTCTCTCTCTCTCTCTCTCTCTCTCTCTCTCTCTCTCTCTCTCTCTCTCATCACTCACTATATGGTAATAAAATTCGTTATCTTTTATTCTGTTTTTCATTTAATTATAACGAAGAGAAAAATCTTTGAAACACGACTCATGACTAGAGTAGTAGTGGTTCTAATGCTGACCCATTTGGATGAACCCCTTCTTATGTTTCACATGCAATGCAGACCAAATGCCAAGATTTAGGTCGTTTTGTACGCAATTAAACATAAATCAGACGCCACCCAAACGGAGAGGCCTTTACTCTTCAGATCAGTTTCTATTTGGGAATATTTGACAGACTTTGAGTCAAATAACAAATACTACCCTTTAATACATAAGACGATCATAATTAAAATGTTGGTGAAAGTCAGGGTTTCCCCTAGCATATTTACTCAATTCCTAAAAGGTCAGCTGGAGATAAGCTGGTAGACTAAAAATTAAATGTTGGTCTAAAGTTCAGAGTTGAAATAGAAGTTTTCTCATTCTAATCTAGTTAAAAAAATTTTCAAATTCTATTTTAACACAGTTTCAGCGTTTTGACTAAAATAGCTGAAAAATGGGGGCGTTTCGCACTCCTTAACAGGGCAATCGGTCCGACGTTCAAAAATTAATAAGGGGGTTATTCAAGAAGTTTTAGAATCAGGTGGGGAATTGGGCTAACACTCCTGGGCATTCCTGGTGAAAGTATAAGTTCTTCCAGTTAGTGGACAGTTTGCTCTGTATTATACCACTCAATAATAGGGATTGTTCAGCTCATCACTATTCAAGAGTTGAATGACATCCCTATCTTTAACTCTATTTGAATACTGAAATTCTGTACTCAAACATTGAATGAAAACAAATAAATTTATTCATTATTTCGTTCAACAGTTACAGTGATTTGGAATAAAACACAATTGAATTCAATCCTAAATTTCAATGCAATAAAACTTTCATTAAATTGATATTATTATCAATAGAAGTATAACAAAATTAGAGAGAGAGAGAGAAAGAATTTGAGATGGGGTCATTTGTGAACATGAGTTACAAAACTAAGTCAATCATTGATCCCAAACAAAGGTATGAGTGATTCCATTCGATTAAATATTTTACAAAATCGAAAAATATTCCGAAATTTGTCTCAAACCAGAAGAAGGTGTTATTTGTCAGTATTTTTAGACAATTTGTTTAAAAAATAGGTTTGCATTTGATATGGAGATAATGAAGTGCTGTTCCCATCAGAAACAGTATATTCTTTTAAGATTTACTAATATTTTCTATATTATAGACCAGTAATACATCAAAAGCTATCTGAAGGCAATTCACGTTTGTTTTATATTTAATACAAGTTTTCTGTAGATTTCTTTTTCTTTTTCTTCGCTTATTTTACGATTTCTTTAATCGATAAGAAATAAACAATTTTTCATTTCAATAGTGATTATCTGTGAAACATATTTCTCCAAATCAAACATAACTAATATTTCACTCAATTTGCGAGAAAGAGAACAAATCTTTTCACTCAATGTGTCTAACATTTGAGTGTTTCTCGAAGTTATCGAATGAGAAATATTTCTCATTTGAAAAATTAAAAAATTTCTAAATAATTGTGTTTTTCAATAATCGAATTGTAGGTCATCTCAGAGACTGAATGAATGAGTAAATGAAATATTTTTCCATTACTTGCGATAATAGTTTTAATGTTAAGTTATTCAAAAATAAACCCAAATAATTGACATTATATTGGGTTAGATGTGAGCCATAATCAAAATCAAACAAATGAATGATAAAAATTCAATTCAATATCTCAAAAATTAAATCAAGAAAACTGAATCAGAGCTATGAGGTCTGTGCCTCCACTATAATACATTTTTCTATACTCCAGTTCTTTTCTGAATACCACTCCTCGTCTACGATAAACACAATATGAATGATAGTATCCATTGAAAAATAAAAACAACGATTTAAGCGTTTATTTGATATTCAGATCTGTTTACGGATAGAAAAAAATTTCCTCTCAATTGTTATTCAATCGAAATATTCTGTGAATTATATAATTTATTCACAAATTTGTTGTATTTGTAACTTCAGTACTCAGGCAATCACTCGATATAATCACAATTTGATTGTTTTTAAATCAACTAAACGTTTATTAGCTATTCTTGAATTGATTTTCAGCTCAAATATTATTGCGATTAATGAGTTAATTGTGTGATAAAAAAGAGATGTTTGTTTGTGCCTTACTTTTCAATGGCTTATAATTTCTATGACTTACACAGAATTCAAGTTATGATGAATTGGATATCTATATAAGGCTATGAAAAGATACAATTATTCCTCACATTTGGAGCGATTACTTCCTTGAATTTGAAGAATAACTCATAATAAGAGACAAACAATAAAAATAACAAAAGTTTTGACTTCCATTCAGTTATGAGTTAATCATACAGTTTATGAAAGAATTCAATCCTTGAATCAAAACCAACAATAATATCAATTTTATTATTATTGTTATAATTATTTCATTTATTATATTAATAAAACTTTTTTTATCAGTCGTTATAATTGTTTGGCTCCTTATTATCACTCCTATTAAGTTAGCCATTAAAGTAATGGCCAAATAATTAACCCGTCTCTCTCTCTCTCTCTCTCTCTCTCTCTCTCTCTCTCTCTCTCTCTCTCTCTCTCTCTCCATCTCTTCCCACAAAAACCGAATGTGAGTCAAGAGATTTTAATAAATTAATGATTTGAGTCAAAAGTACTCTTTTTCTGTCTCAGTGTTGGGGAAATAATTTTTTTAATCGTTTTCTTCATTCAAAGGATAAATTTTTCTGCAAATAACTAGGACATAAAATGATTAAAATATGAGTAAATCTTATAAATTCAAAGATCATTTTAATTTCCTTAAAAATTGCTTTTTATTCTAAAAAGCATTTAAAGGATTACTTGAATAAAAATAAATTCTTATTTGACTTTTTGATGATTTATATCTCGCTATTTGTGACACAAAATTCATTTCATTTTTTATATTTATTTTAATAACTTATCAATAATTTTGTCGACATTTCACTCTTGATATTTACGTGGAGTATGAGTTAAGTACATCAGAGACGCTCAAAGGGGTATCTTTCAAACTCTTAACCAAATACATAATTATTAAGTATGAAATGATTAAGCTTTCAGAATGCGGGTTCATGGAAAAGTAAATCACCCAGTCAAAGTTTTTTTGCCTCTCATTCACTTCTATGTTACTTGATTTTAAAAATCACTCCCATTCTCTCTCTCTCTCTCTCTCTCTCTCTCTCTCTCTCTCTCTCTCTCTCTCTCTCTCTCTCTCTCTCTCTCTCTGGAGTAAAAACCAAAACAAGATATTAAAAGTTTTTATTTTAATCAGAGTTTCACGAATTGTATCGCAAATTATTCATTAATATCGTTAGTAATAAACACTATTTATTCGCTAATAAATGAACGCAAAGATCGCTTCCATTAATCAAAACGTGATTTCACTAAAAATCTGAATAAAATTTAACGATAAAAATGCGTTTTTCGCTCTTTTTTATTATTCTCTAATAATTATTACTCATATTTATAATTATTTATAACTGATTTCATCAAAAAACAGCCTCAAGTTTGAGGTAATAATGATTTCGTATTTATATTCTATTCATTGCTTTCATTAAAACAGTAGTGTTTCAGAAGTTGTGTTTTATAATCAGTTTTTCTTACATTAAAACTTCCTTAAAGTTATTTTTGCTCTAATTTTTTTGCGATTTTGTCAGTTATTTGCAGATTCATTGCAAAGCACACAAGGCTAAGGGTGTAGCGCACAGGCAATTCCCTGTTCTAACCAACCGGATAAATGACAAGAAGTATATTCAAAGTCATTTCTGAATAATTAATTTGAATCCAATTTTATTTATATATAACTTCTAAATGACTTTTGCATTAATTTTTTGATTTTATGAACAATGAAAGAATTTTTGATTCAAATATTTCACTGTTCGGGAACAGGACTTCCCTCCCAATCCTTCTTATGATTAATGTATTGATTTTGTTTTCATATCAAAACTGATTTTAGTTTGAAATATGAAAATTTTCGCCAAACAAGAGATGCACTCATTTTCAATGTCAGACAAAAATAAAACCAATGAATACGGAAGGGAGCGGTTGACAAGTGTTTGTCCAAAAATGAAACATCTGATTAACAAGGAAGATACTCTTTCCAATTGAATGCAAAATCTGCCCATAAATAAGCCATTTAAGAATCGTTTAGATTTGTCAGCAAAGCTATCCTTAAAATCTTTTTACCCAAACCTGGATTCACAGCAATTTTGATTTGAATTCAACTCATTATTCATCTAAAAGTCAACTAAATTAGCTTCTCATCAATCATCAATTTAGTCTTGTTCATTTTATAAGACAATTCTATGAACACTTCCCTACCTTTATGCTCATCCCTGAAAGGAAACCATTAAATATAAAAGGATTTGAATATTTCTTATTTGAATAAATTAATCTCAAAATATATGCAAATTTTTATTAATTGCGATAATTATTTGAATACTAATTAAGATTATTGAAAAAATATGGGATTATTACCAATATTTGAATTAAATCAACCTTAATATTAAATTTAACGAATGAAAAATAACCTATTACCTTCTTAAACTAGCAAAGTTTTCCGCATTTTATACAATCAACCAAAACACAATTCAAAGCTGAAAATTGAAAGTTGAGTTCATTTGAATTAATACTTCAATTAATTTTAATATAAATGACATTTTGATGAGATTTGTTCATAAACTTTAGATAACCAAAGGTCCGAATACTCCTAAATAGGATCTATTCATGGATGTTCTAGATCAAATGATTTTTTAGATAATTCAAAATTACATAATCACTGATTGAGTATTAATTAATAATTATTAATCAGATTTACGACTAAAATCTCTATTATTCTACTCAACAGTTATGTAAATAAAATCCAATTTATTTCTTCAAAATTATAGTTGGATTTGAAGAGAAAAGCAGATTATCTTTAGTTAAGTACCAAAAAAAAAATATTTTCTATTTATATTTTATTAGTGAGTAATCAATAAAAGAAAATTACAACAAAAAAAATTAAATGAAAATTTCGGCTCAATTCGAGTAGATTTTCTTTTTAATCAATTATTGTTCATGCTCAAATTAATTAAACATAAATTAGCATAAATTCAAATATAATATACTTCTTCTAATGAGCAGAAAAAAGGTTTACTTTTCTCAAAGTATGAGAAAATCATTTTTATTACTCTTCCATAGTTTGGGTCGAAAAAAGTAGGACTTTTCGTGATTCTCGTGTTTGACTTCAAGGCTTATAAAATATTCATATGAGAGGACTGTCAGTGAATATACTGAAAATAATTCGCATTTATTATAATTCAAAGTATTATAAATTAAGAGAAAATTGAAATAAACTTTAATATAAAATGTGTAAAATTATTCCGAACTGTATTTCTATAACTATAAGCAGTATTTTTAAATAATTTGTTGAAAAAGCATTCAAAACAACAAATGATTATTTGATTGCCAGAGGAGTAGATATTTGTTGATAACTATCAAGAGTTTGCGAAATGCAATCTATTATGTATTTTAAAGTTCAGGGCTCAGGTCTAAACTCAAATATTTTATTCATTTAAGTATCCATTTATTCATTTGATTGCAATTAAATACTTTGCAATTAAACTCAAATTCTTCTGATTCTTGAATTAAATTTTTTATTTAATTTTTATGCAATCAGTTTATGAAATCATATTCACGTCAAATGAAATATAAGGAAAATTGATGTAAGCCTTACATTGTAAAGAATTATTATTTTTAAACGAACCTGCTTTCAAACAGACTAGATATTTGTTTTGAACAGTTTAGTATATTTGTCAATTGTATAATTTTATCTGCATTATCAAGCAAGTTTTATTAATCCGCTTTTCAAAGCCTTTCATCAATATTTTCAGTAATAATTTTTATTCATACTTTCCTAGGAGTTTAAAAAGTTTTTTGATTTGAAAGACATAAATAATGATTGAGTTGAGATTTTGGTTATTGTGATCAGTAAGTCAACTTGCTTACTTTTATTTG
Source organism: Edwardzetes edwardsi (assembly GCA_034693445.1). Lineage (NCBI taxonomy): Eukaryota > Metazoa > Arthropoda > Arachnida > Sarcoptiformes > Ceratozetidae > Edwardzetes > Edwardzetes edwardsi. The sequence goes on along the minus strand of JAQFXL010000002.1, from coordinate 20,683 downwards.
TGACATAAATAATCAATTTTTATTTACTTATTTATTCATTTGTTTACTCTCTTCTCTTCACTGAAGTTAGACTTCAATTACAATCAAATATTGAAATTTAAAAAATAGTTCTCAAAATAGTTAATCATTTGTTAGATTAATGTATTTAGAAATCATTGCTAGTTATGAGAGATAATAAATTCATCTTTGATTGTGATTTATAGCGTAATATATGAATTATTTGTGATTTATACTAAAAATAAAACAAATAGAAATGAGCAAGACAAGAAATATTTTTCATCAAAATTCATATAATGAATTGAGAGCGTATTGAATAACTGTTTGCAAATGTCTTAATTCAGATATTCCTCACTATTTTCAAATCAAAGCTCTTTCGTTAAAAGTCTACTAATTGTATAAGAAATCAATAAATCATTTATTAAATCAAATCAAATGTCATTTAAATTTTACGAATTCCGCTTTAATTTATATTTACAACAATTTTAGGCAAATCTTGTCTCAAAAATATGTGAAATAAGACTCAATAGAAATGTTTGACCTCTAAAAGCAAATAATAAACATATTTCGTAAAAATAAGAAATCATTTCTCAATTATAGACAGAATTATAGACAGAAATACAGTTTTGGATTTAAAATTTTGTTTCTATTAATAAAAATCTCATTTTTCATATTCACAAATAAATTCATATTCGGCTGATATTAAATATACGATCAATAATAGATTCAAGATTATAATGAAAGAAAGATTAATTTCAGTTGATTAATGATCTCTTAGGTGTACAAGATACAAGTCGGTTGTTTCTGTCAGGATAAAAAAGATTTAAGGATTATTGAATTTCAATGATTTTAACTATATTTAGAGAAAACAAGATTATCAGTACCTTGGCAACTTTAGAAATCAATAATTCTCCAAGATTAACATTAAAGAACCTAGGGATTGAGATTTTGAAGCAGATCCTTTAGAAGCTTGGTTTTTTTGAAATTTTGATAAAAAACAATTTTGATAGAAGTCTTGTAACTGGAAGTGGACTATAATTAAATATCAATCAGTTTTAATCTTAAGACAGGACTTGCCATCAAATATTGTGTTCAATTGCAAGCACTTCCCTCTCATGAATCAATTCTAATGGCAATCAACACAACAATTCTGAATCAAAACCTCAAATAAGCTTATATTTGACTTTAATATTAAACACAATTTTTTCTTATTCTCGATTCGTTTCATTAAACTATATATTTGGGACAAACATAACATCAGAAATATTTGCAAATTATTTTAATAAAGTATTTTAATTCTGAGAAGTGTTTATACATTTGTATATTTTCTAATAACCTGATCGTTCTGATTGTTAACCGATGAAAAACAATATTTTTATATGTGATGACAGGGATGGGCAAGACTTGAGAATTTTCTTGAATCAAAAATTTCACTCTACTTCAGAAGAATTTATAAAAATGTCAAAAATTGGAAACCATAACAAACTTTCTCTGAAATAATTTTGTGAAAAGAAGAATCAGTCTATTGTTAAGTAACTCTAGAATAGGAAGCCCTTTGCCTTTCTGTAAGTTAGCTGCAATTAATGCTGAAATGAGTTGTTCTTGTTGTTGTTGTGTCGGATCAATTAACTCCAAACAAATCCTTTGTGAGTCCTATTAAGTAGTTGAGAAAAACTGAATGTTATTTTTGGCAGAATTTGTGATTCACTCAATCAAAAAGCTCTTCAAATATATAATAATTATAATTATCTGAAACGAGTCACACAATAATCAGAGTTAAAAGAAATGCAATTAGTTTTAAATTAAGACTCATTTTTTCAAAGAAGAAATTAGTTTTTTCCATATGAATAACTAAAATGTAATCTTTTGTGATATTTATGTAATCCTCGGGGAAAAACACATTCACTCTTATATTAGCCACTGTTTTGGAAACAAAGAATTTTTAAGGATTATAATTATCTTATTTGTTATGCATTTGTCTCTAATCGGAAGCCCAGAACGTGACTGAGCTCTCATTCTAAGCTTTTTTGTAATAATATATAGTTTACTATTTTTAACATTTATTTTATTTTAATCAAATGTTTTGGTAATAATTTTTTCGCTTTAATTTAGTTTTCGTAAACATCTATTGTGTTCTCAAAATATTTTTCTTTAAATTCTTTTCAAATCTTTTATACTTTTGTTTTCATGAAATTATAGAAAAAAAGAGAAAATAACTCAAATTTAAACACATTGTAACACAAAATGAATGAATGAACAGTAGTTTTAGTATTAAATGCCAATTAATTTTAAGACTAAGTTTAGTTATCTTTTGTTTTACTAAAGTTTTTATTTTCTTACTTATAATCGCTATTTCATTAGTTTTTTGCTTATATTTGACGTAAAACTGTTCAGAATAACTGAAATCCACTCAATTACCCATTGAATTAAACTAATAACTTATTGTGAAAAAAGTTTGATTCAACTTCCAAGGATCAAAAGAACTAAATACTAATTTTTACTGTTATCAAGACTCAATTGTCCCGAACTATGGCTTAAGATTACAGTCTATTAATCACTCATTCATTTCAATCAGATATTTATAAAGTATTTTAATTTTAAAAATAATAAAAATGAAAAATCAGTCAACGATTGAATTGCTTTCTCAAAGAGTGAGCGAATAGTTTATACTCAAAGTTTGTCAGATAATTCAAATATAAGTTTATTTTGAAATCAAACAAAAATTGAATTATTATTTGATTAATGTTTACAAATGTTTTGGAAAAATAAATTTAATATTGGATTGAATTCGCAAAACGAGAAAACTTAGAAAAGTTTCCGCAAATTTGTCGGACATCTCATTCAATACACTTTTGATCGCAAAAAACAATAAAACATTGGATGACAGGGATGTCAGGGAATAACAGTAAATGAAATTATTTTAATATTTGTTAAAAAATTTACATAATTATCGAAAACAAATCTATAATTTTAATTATAAAACCAGTGTTGAGCCCATTGGCTTCGGGTGCAGTTCATAGCTTTATTGCTAATGGGCTTAAAAACCGTTTTAAGTCCACTCTCGACAACAGGACTCATCGTTTGACACAATGAGTCGTTAGAGTCCTCTCTGGTGGTAATTATTGGTTGACTCTCTCCTAAACTGCAATTTCTGTTCGACTTTCACTCTCATCTCGTTTATTGAAATTCAAGACAAAAAATGGCAAATAATTTACCACCGATTTTGTCCTCACATCTGATTAAATGACATTATTCTGCGTTTTAGTCAAAACACAGAACCAGAGATCAAATGATTGTTTTTGTATTCAATTCTATGCTATGACTGCTCTTTAGTTATGTTAAACATTCAGAAAATATTTTGGTCTTCATTTAAATCAATAATCGATTTAATTCTCAATCGTTTTCATCGGAATAGTTGTCATCCATTAAAATAACACCGATTTTAATGTCGAAAATACAGACGAATAATAAAAATTAGTGAATTGCAGCGACACTCGAGAAATAAGGTTTCCTTGTTTTCAAATGGCCTCTGCTTTGGAGTTAGCGATCAGACCAGTGGTTGGGTTGGCGACGACCACATTTGTCTGCAATTTTTTCATTTCTTTGAGCGCCCAAACAGATAGAGTTCGTGTTTTAGTAGTTTTAGAGCGCTTTCCTTTCAATAACATATTACGAATCGGATCATTCTCTACCAGTGCCATCATTGGTGGACCAAATGCAGCGCACAGGTCTCCAATAAGACCAGCACAGGATGCGATTAGAGTATCAGTGATGTCGCCCTCGTTTGCAATTTGAAGAATGAAATGAATCATATACTGGACGTGCGATTGGATGAGTTGCACCTCTGGATTGGGCACATCGGCGTCACCTTTCAAGCCCTGAACAATGCCAGTGTAGGCCTCGAGACAGTTCTCTCGCACTTCATTCCTATAGTCAATCATTTCATAGTCAGAGGGGTCGACATTCAGTTGTGAGGCCTGGCCTAAGGTCTGAAGAACGACATCTAAATACTTCTTGAACTCAGTATTGATGGCCAGAGCGATGTCTCCGAACACCGACAAGATCTGGGGTTTGACACTTCGATGGACTGAGTTGTCAGACAAGTTCTCCAACAAAACTGTCATCAGTTCGTCACAAAAAGGCAGAACTTTCATTCCAATGGCACGGCTTATATCTCCGACTAGACCTACAGCCGCGGAGCAGACCTGATATTCAGCGTGATTTTTGAGGCCTACTATGAGGAAGGGTCGGAAGACATCCATATATTTGAGGAAACCTTCACCTAATGTTTCGACGAGTGTTCCGACAGCCATTAGAGCGTCCTCTTGAACTCCACCCGCTTTACCGCTTGCGTTAAACATTTGTAACAAAGCACTCATAATTGGATCCGATATTTTTGGTGCGTCTTCGGGAGTCATCTTTCTTAAGACTGATTGCAAAGTAGCGCACAATAGAGACTGCAAGTCATTAACCTGTGCCCTATCGTTAGCCAATTGAAGATGATTTTCCATCGAAGAGATGTGGTTTTCAAGTGAGAGGACGTGATTAAGTCGTTCCAATATAATCATTGTTGTGCTCTGGACTATAGGGTAGCAGTCGTTGGGACTGTTTTTGATCATTTCCATCAGTGCCTCATAAGCTGCTGATCGAAGATTGGCCTGACCTCCATCTTGGCGTTCGGTGGCCTCAAGTAGTTTGTGGACAATGATCTGGAAGTACGGCGACAAACAGTAAGTCTTGGGTTCTGTGCCCTCTGTCTCCTGGACGGCCTCAAAGGCCGCCTCAGCTAATGAATTGAAAGCCCAGCACACGTTCGCAGCGACGCGAGGCTCAGACTTAAGCCCTTCGAGTAATGCGTCTAAAAGTGGTTTAAGAATCACGTCTTGGAGGACAGCTTCGGGGATGAGTTCACAAATACGTCCTATAGTCCAGGCAACTGTGTCTCGAACAATGACGCACTGGTCAGACATCAAAGTAATGAGTGTAGGCAATGCCTGTTCGACAATAGGTCTTAAACTATTCACGTCTGGCCCTTCGAGCACACAGCCGAAAGCCATGACAGCGGCATCTCTGTGCCGCCAATCAGTACTTCCGATGTGTTCCTTAACAAATGGTAAGACATGAGGTATAATCGCGTCTTCAGTACACGAGGACATAAGCATCAGACAAACTCCGGCCGCTTTACATGGATTCCAGTCATCCTCGTCGTCAGTCTCTTCTTGTTTAGTAAGGGATTGGACCAGAATTGGAACCAAATACTGAAGCGCTCCCTTAGCGTAAAATTTCGATGTGCGAGACGGAGGGCGGCCCTGTTCTGCCGCTTCGGAGGCTTCGATGGCCAGATCTACCTCTTCATCACAAACGTTGGACCAAAATTCGATGCCTTGCAGTGCTATCTCGTCGTGTTCTGAGCGCATGGCCTGCATTGTGATGGCAAAGAGGGCCGGACCCATATAATGCTCCATATATTGGTAATAAAGTGACATAATTTTGACCAAACACTGGAGGGCCGCCACTTTCACCTAAACACACAATAAATAGACCAAAAATATTAAGTGCTTCTGCTTTAGACTAATAGAGAGGGAAAGACATACTTTGATTTCTTGACATTGTGTGGCCTCACAGACCACTTGCATAATGAAATGGCGTTCGGAGTCTTTGTCGAAATTGGCCTTGGTGAATTCCAATGAGTTGCAAAGGGCGTTAGTGGCCGCCAGTTTCACATTATTTGATGGCTCGTCCTTTCGCATGCCGTGCACTATAGCTGTCAGAATGTTGTTTGACTGCGTGACCAGAATTTCGGGGTCGATGTCCTGACAGATATAACCGATTGCTTCGAGTGTCGACTCTTTAATCATTTCAGTGCTGTTCGGATTTGTGACGTTTTGAGTGAGGATTGGGATCAGGTCTGGCCATAAGTTATGGGGTAGTTCTGCGACACCGATGTATGCAACACATTGTGCGGCAGAACTGGGCCTCGAGTTCTCTGTTCCCAAAGCGTTCAACACATTCTGTTTTATGTAATTCCTCGACTGTTCCGGATATGATAGCCATCGCTGTTGAAACTGACCTCTAATGTCAGCATCTTTTGAGGTCAAGTGGTTCTTGAGCTGAAGGGCAGCCGCCATACGAATGACCGCATCATTGGATATATTACTTAAGAGTTCCGACAATTGTTTGAGAAATTCGGGCTATAATTCAAACAAAGAATTCAATCATTGATTAAAAGTTAAGTCAAATCTAATCATCAAATGATTACAAAACAAAAACCATTTATTAATCATTTCTGATATCACTTTAAATACCTATTAATTACTAAAATATTATTTAATTTAATTAAAAGTTTAATCAATAGATCGGTTGACAAATATGTTTGAAAATCAACAAAAAAAATGAGACAATGAATGTCTTGAGTACTGACCAGATTCTGTTGAGCCAATTGTTCCAAATATTGCTGCGATGCCTGCAATTCATTTTGATCTACAAATTGACCACAAAATCAGTCATCAAATACATCAATCAGTGATTCATTAGGTTTCTTACCCGAAGATATAGTTTTGGCTAAAATTTGGCTCAAATCCATGTTTTCCCTAATATTGCGATCAAATTATTCCTAATATTATTACAATTTATATAAAAAAAGGTCTTTTATTATATTATTAAATAATTTAAAAAACGGTTTATTAAATGATAATTAAATTATCGGTAATTAAAAGGCGAAAAACAATAGTCTTTTAAAATTGATTAATAAATCGCCGGTGAGTTCAGCGCACATGACATCAAAGACCAGACATTTGAGTGCTCTTCACAATAACGAGAGGTCTTTCAAACGACTCACAGACTGATCACTCGATTTGCAATCAATGAATTGCATGCAATGGTGCGCCACTTATACCAACCTCACCATCAGATACGCCACACTTGTAGTGGGTTTGCGCTCAACCATCAAATTGTCACCAATCGCCTCATCTTTTACCATCAAAGCATGTAAACAATAATATCGATGTCTTAACTTTAAATTAATTGAAAAATATGAGATTTGTGACGAAATTTGCTTTAATTTAGATATAATTACATTTTAATAAAGTTTTTAGGGTTCAGACAAATGTCTTATAAATGGTGTTATGTATGGATAAGTGACTCAATATATGGCGCAATACATTCAATACAATCAACGGAAAAAGAAAGGCATTAGTTGTGAGAACGTTGAGAGACGTTCACAAACGACAGGACTCTAAATATTTTTATTTTGTATTACAGTTTTTAGAACTTTCTGGAATTGTCTTGGAGTCAATGAATTAATGATGATGGTCATTTTTAACTTTTAGTCAAATCTACGTTTATCAAGGAAACTCTCTTATCTGAAAGTTTTAGTCTAAAAATGACCCAGAAACAATCCATTTGACATTAATTAATAGAAAAAGAAATGTTACTCGATGAATCATTTAAAAATTTAAAATAATTATACACTTGTTATCTTGATGCTTTCAGCGTTCAGATAAATAAGAATGTTTAAACATTAAAGTAACTAGAATCTAGTTGATCATATTAATCAGCTTTGTTTGAATTGAATAAAAATTGAGATCAGATCAAACAAATCAGACATTTGAGAGGAAATGAACGGAATTTATGGAAAGGGATGGAAACGGAGTGAGTCGTCAATCGCTGACGTGTTTTGAAAACTTGAGTTTTGGTGACGAAAAGCATTTAAAAGACAATATTTTGCTTAAAAAGCATTTGATTTCAATATAATCCGGAAAAACTGAAAATATGGTAAGACTTTAGAAATTAAATTCAATAAATATTCATAATTATGGTGTGCGGACAACAGCCCGCATCTCCCAGTAGTACGTCCGTCGGCGGTGGCGGTCGATCTCCGCGAGCGATGCCAACCAGAGCTAGTGGTGGCTCCGGTGGTACTGTTAAACAACGCAAATCTGGTGGCACCAGTAGTACCGCCGGCAGGTCCAGAACTGCGGCCAACAGCGGAGGAATGTGGAGGTTCTATACCGACGACTCGCCCGGAATTAAAGTGTAATTAACCTCCGATTTAATTGAATGCAATTATCTAATGACATCTCTTTGATCAGTGGTCCGGTTCCCGTTCTGGTGATGAGTCTTGTCTTCATTGCATCTGTTTTTATGCTTCACATTTGGGGCAAATATACCCGTTCTTAAGCACATCCTTAAGAGTTATCAGAAAATATTTTCCAATTATTGGACCAAATCTTAAACACATTTTTGGTTTAAATGTTTTTTAATTAAATATTGTTTTAAATCGAAATAAAGATATGATTTGACGTCAAAACAGATTTAATATTACATTAAAATTATTGATTAAGTCTTTAATAATCCATTCGATACTTAATATAAGTGTCTTGAAGTCGAAAATATTTATTCGTTTAAATCGAATAAACCAAACGATAGAAGTGGTAAACAAAACAAAGGGTCGAAAAGGGATGACATAAGTTATATAAGAGTTAATGCCTTCGATGACTAGTTTTCTGTATTAATACTCAGTCTTAATATCTATTCAATCAAATCAACAAATCTTCGAAAAGAACTAAAAAATTAAAACTAAAAACAAATATATTTTTGAGTAAAAAATATAATTTTCTAGAATTAAAACTTTGAAAATCAAATGCAATTCAAATCAGTCATCGATTGATAGAAGAGTTTAAACGCCTCCTCCGCTTCGGTCGACAGTTATTTTGTTGAATTCCATTTCCGCGGCCTTAGAGAACCGGCTGTGAGAGACGTCGCCCGTCTTTATGGCGCTCATCAGTTCCAAGTATTCACCCAACTCTACCTGTCCATTCTTATTGATGTCTACTTCACTCAGCATCGAATGGAGTTCCTCTTCGTTCATTTTAACTCCTTGAGCCTGAAGTAAAACTAGCATGATGCATTTTGTTTTTGGGAGGACAGCACTTACTTTCATAGATCTCCTCAAATCATTGATACCAATATATCCTTTGCGGTCGCGATCGAGAGAATGGAATTGTTTACTGTATTTATTGATCTCATCCTTTGTCAGCGAAATTGGCGACAAATCTCTCATTTCTTTGTTGACCTGTTGTCCCATTTCGTTCCTCAAGAACTCCATCGCTTTAGTCAGTTGTACCTCTTTTTCTTTAGAACTCCATTTCAGTTCTTCGGCCATTATTTCAACAATTTTCGGCAGAGTTTCTTCAGCCGCTTGTGTGTTGAGGAAAGCTAGACGTAGGCGTCGGGCAATCACATCAACAGCAGTGGTGGCGTACTCTCGAACCCCAAAACGAATTTCGGCCTCAATGTAGGGAAACTCTGAGTGGAGACGACGTCCAGCTACTGGCCATCGTTTGCCGGTCAGTTCGGCTAACTTTGCGACTGCGAACGCTTTGTCGCCGTAAGTATTGGCCAAATGTTGAGCCACTTCTGGTTCTAATCCGTAATCCTGAACTAACTGTATGTAAAGAGTTGGAGTCCAACCCTTTCCTCCCTCTAATATCAGTCCTAATGTTTTGCATTCAGAGGCGTGACCTAAAGACTGGGGGTCGTTCTCGACGGCAGCATTCACTGCTTCTTCGGCCATAATTCGATATGTAGTCCACTTTCCGCCGGCGATAGTCACGAGACCACTCGGACTGGTGTCGATTATGTGGTTTCTTGCTATGGATTCGGTATTCGTTTTCTTCGGGTCCAATACAAGTGGCCGAATGCCAGCCCAGGCAGACATAACATCTCCGCGACGAACATTTATATCAGGATTGAGATAATGTCTGATTTCATTCAAAATGAACTGAATGTCTGATTCAGTCGGCGCCGGATTATGAGTGACATCACATTCTTTATCAGTGGTGCCGGCAATAGTCCACTTTTCCCAGGGAAGGAAGAATATGACGCGTCCATCACTTGTCGACGGATCCAAAAGTCCCATAGATTCGGGGCTGTAATAACCCGGGAGTACGATATGAACGCCAGCACTGGGCTGACAGATCTTACGAGTCGTGTGATCGTCCATTAGTCTAATGCTGTCAGTGAAAGGACCGGTTGCGTTGATTATACACTTGGCTTTCACATCCCACTCCTCATTAGTCATCTGGTCCTTAAGTCGAGCGCCGTTCAATTTTCCACTCTTGTCTTTATGCAGACCAATAACTGCCACGTGATTAGCCACTGTCGCGCCATATCGGGCAGCGGTCAGTGCAATGGCCAGATTCATACGGGCGTCATTATGCTGTCCATCGTAATAGACAATAGCGCCGACCAGAGAATCACTTCTCAACATAGGAAACAACTCTAAAGCGTTCCTTTTGGACAAATAGTAGGAGGACTTCACATTCTTAGTACCCGCCACCAAATCATACATTTTTATTCCGACCCAAAAATAGGCTGAGAATCAGAAAATTCATTTAATATTCAATATTAAAGTAAATGCATTACGTATTTGCCAATAATGATAGACCGGTAGCATAATTGGCAACGGATATGACAGATGCGGTGCAATCTCTAATAGGTTAGCCCTCTCTTGAAGCTAAGCGTCAAACAAATGATAAGATAATAACAAATGTTCGATAACTACATGAGAGACAAATAAAAGGGGAGACTCACCGCCTCCCTGACCATTTTGTACTGCTCCACATCCAGTTTCAAAATAGCTTTTTGCAGATATCTGACCCCTCCGTGAATCAGTTTTGTGCTACGACTGGATGTTCCCGAAGAGAAGTCATCCAATTCTACCAAAGCTGTTGACAAACCTATTCGAGCAACAATTGGACAGCCATTCGATAGGAGAAATAGTCAATCAATTTTTGAATGGTTTACCTCTGCTGATTGAGTCGAGAGCTACTCCACAACCAGTGGCACCGCCACCGATGACTAATACATCAAACACTTTGCCATCGCGTAAATTCTTGAGTTGATCAGCTCTGGAGGGAAGGCCTTTACCAGAAATAGGTTTGATAGCTGTTGAGGGCTGAGATGAGGCCTTCACTGAGTAGGTCTGTAATACATAGCAAATGAAATGAATGAAGTCTTACCATAAGCTCTAATTTAATCCTCTTTACATCGGTTTTTGTTTTTTGTTTTTGTCTAAAGTGTACCTCTTTTTTCTGTTCAATCAATCGGTAGACCGCATATGAGGACAGACCGGCGCCGCACACTAACAACGCGTATTTCGAAGCCCGTCGAAGAGATATCTTTGAGGCCATAGTTTCGGCGATCGATTATTGTTTTGCGTCTCGAGTTTCAAAAACTATCAAATAATTCATTAATTTTGAGTCAATTTGAGTGAGAAATTCAATGAAATTTCACTGAAGAGTACAAAACATTAAATGAAACAATTAATGGAGTTTTCCTAGTATTTCAAGGTTTAGTTGTTTTGCATTCAATACACAATTTGTTAGCCAAGAGTCAAACAAAACTAATTTAATGACAATTAATAAATGTGTGTAATGTTAGGCTTAAAGCAAATTATGCTGTCATTTGAAAAATTATCAAAATTATGATTTTATTTACATTTGAATAATTGGTTTAACTTCGTTGTGATTCTTGTAATGCCTGAAACGGATACTGATTTAAATCTATGAATGAGTGAACAATCAATTGATCACAACTAAAATCATCTATAAATCACATGAAACAAAAATATCCTGATTTTAAAATACGGTTCAGAAATTAAAGTGTAGTCCTAAGGAAGTCAATCTATCAATTCAATCATAATATCTCCACAAACTTAGTGTCAGTCCAATAAAGTATGGGATTTCCACTTATCTATTGCCTAAAAATACTCGTCTTTTGTAATCTTTATATTGAAGACATCAAACTCTTGTGATATCGGATTTTAATCTCGAGTTTTTGCAAATATCACACTTTTACTCAATAATTGCGATAAATAGCAACAATTTATATGTTTGAATTAGAGGTCATTCAAAAGTGGGTTTACTCTGAGCTTATTTATATGTTATAGAGTTTACTGATGTGAGTGTCGGCCGCGCACTCTCTCAACAGACAATTTGTCGTCTCTTTAGAGAAGTTCAAGGGATCCCCGAAAATGATTTGTACATAAAAATGACATTAAAACTGGTTATAAAGTTTTGACGACAAATTCCTATGAATTTTGAAACACAATTGAAATCTACTTTTAGATCGTTTTTCAATGCAATGAAAGGTTTGCCTTTCAGTAAATCATTGAATGCAAACTCAATGCAAACTCAATGCAAACTCAATGCAATTCTGAGCTCAAAGCAAAAATTCTACATTTATTTTATTAATCAAATTGAATAACAAATATAACACAGATTTTAATTATTAACAAAAAAATAAACCTTATTTGCGATAAACTGTTTTTATAATTCTTTAGTTTGAAAACATGACTATTCCTGTAGTTCTGGGCATCAAAAATATTTCGCATACTTTTCTGACATAACTATTGGAAAAATTATTACAAAAACAAACAAAAAACAGAAAATAATAATAAAATGAATTTTTCGCTCTTCTATTGAATTATTTTCTACTTATTTTGTACATTGAATTCATATTCAGAGAAATAAAAAAATATTTTTTATGTAATCTAACAGAACATGAGTTCAGTGATTATTATTGGATACGAAGACAAACTGTAAAATGAATACCTATTGTATGAGTCATACATTTTTCTCAGTAAAAGCGATACCTGTTTTTCAATCAGACAGTGAGTGAGAGAATCTGTAAAGTGAAGAATCACTATCAGGACAGCCATAATAAGCTTCACCTCTGGGCAATACTACCACAGGTCTCATATTGGGAGGAGAGTCCACATTCAATACAACCGGCCTTAAAGTGCTTTCAAAACTAAAGGCGAAGCTTTTTCTCACTCTATTGCAGTAATTGGCGCTCAAAACACAAACTACAGACCATTCACTCTGTCTTTCCAATGGCTTTGGTTGCAATAGTGTTACACTTTTGAGTGATGTAATATCGTGTTATATCTTGCTCTTTTTTAGTTATCCATTTATTTTGTTTACTAATCATTTTTACAAATTTTTAAACCAATGAATTAAAAACTTTTGATTCAAAATATTATAAGTTTTGATCAAAAACTTTGAACTTTTCTATAAGTTTTTATCAATTTTGTGATGAATCTGAAGAAGTGATCAAGTTACAAAAGGTGCTCAATTTTTTGATCAAGTGATAATTAAAAGTTCAATCAAACAGTTGTGCAAATATTCTACAAATTGGGTTATATTGGAGGTGGACAGGACAGGACAGGACAGTTTTCAAGCCATTATTTTACAAATATAGAAGGACTAGTCTGTAGCGAAAACTAGTCGAACAAGTGTTGAATACCTGGCCATCAGTCAAGCATTTTGTGGCAAACAATTTTCGCTCTCCGCACACGACAGTACTACCTGTTCTGCACTGTCTATGTGTGCTGTGCCTCAATGCAAGTGCTCAACCAATTCATTCATTCCGAGACAATTAACTCCTAAACAAAATCAAAATAGAAATGGTTTCCTATGTTTGACGAAAGGGTTGAAAGGATTTGAAGACAAAATCAAAAGTCATTTGCAATCAAAGGTAAACTTGTTATCAGTTTTTATCAAATATTTTAAAATGTGTTGTCATTTGACTGCAAGAACTCAAAGCTATGCATAAAATGTTTGAAATGACATAAAGTGGTGACAAAACTATTGAATTTTGTGACAAATTAGTGACAATCATATGTTGAGCCAAACCTATGACTGAAACAAACAAATTGCTCTCAAATTATATAATATATTGAATTTCTGAGTCTATCAGTGAAATCAGTAATCATTTCAAATATATTGTCATTTGATTTTCATATGTAATGCAATGCGTACTCATCAACACCTGTATAGTCTGTGCAAAGGCTGATCACAGCCACCAAAGTCAGGAACTGATAGCAGCCCCGAACAAACACCTGCAAAGTGTTGTTAATAGCGTATTCAATATAAGTTTAACCTCGCTTATATCGCAAAAAGATATAAAGCAATAAATTTGGTTTAATCTATGCCAATGTCGGACTCATTCAATCACTTTTCAATTCAAACAAAACTACTTATTATTTAAGAATTTTTAATTAATTTTCACAAATATTTTGATTCAATTAATGGATTTCATAATTAAATAATATTTTTCTGTTTTAATGACATTAATTGAAACGAAATTTTTGTTTTTATTGGAAATTTTTTCAACCAAAGTGTCATTTGTTCTGATTTTTATTTCAAGTGATCTCTCGATAGATATTTATTTCAAAACTAATATATTTTTTGCATTTTCTTCAATACATTTGCTTTTAATACCAATAATTGTATCGATTTATATGTGATTTCAAAGGATTTGTCAGTTTTGAGTCAATCCCTTCTTTTGTTTCGTGTTTCTCAAGATATTTGAATAAAGGACTCAAAAGTAATACCATTCCCTCAAAACTGTTGTAAAAGTGATTTTCTCATTAATATTTGATTCAGTTGGCCGTCCGAAAGGTATTCCCAGATTTTCTACATTTATTATAATAATATGCGATTTGCACGACATTTGCCACTTATTCTGTGTATTCTTCGCTTCAATTAACAGACTTCGGAACAAAAACAAAAGTTTTTTCCAAGAAGTCCTTCAACTCAATGCTAAACATTAATTTCAGACAAAGTAAAAACAGTAATCAAAAAGAGTGTAAACCCTCTCCACTCGGAAATGTGTATAAAAACTTTTCCAGAGAAATAAAAATCCTTTTTTGTGATTAAAAATATTTGAAGTGATTTGATGTCAAATCGGTTGAATTAATGGCATTTTTAGCCATTTATTGGAGAATTGATTCCATTTCTGAATTATTGGTAAAAATGTTTGGATTTTAAGCGAAGTCCAAAACGAGTGAACATCAGATTTATAGTACAATTTGAGACTCTTTTGCCTTCAATATCATCCAAACCTGAATCCCCTTTGTATTGCATATATAGAATCATTAGCTCTTGTATTTTGGGTCTTTCCCACCGACCGATCGATATTGTGTTTTCCAGTGAAATATTCTGCGCTTCTTTAACACTGTGCTCTCTCTCTCTCTCTCTCTCGTTCGCTCTGAGCTTCGCCTGTGCCGTATGTGTGCTGACAATCACACCATAGCATCCAAATCGACTCTTTATAAATCTAGTGCCCCAATAAAGGCCAGGGAAACAGAGATCTGACTCCAGTAGTAGTATTTTCATCCCTTAATATATCTGTAGATAAAATATATTTACCGAAAAATAATAAATATTATTATTGTTTTGATTTGTTTTTGGCTCATATTTGGCACTCGATCTCAATATTGTTTGTCGGTATTGAATACAAATATTAATAATTACCATAAATTTCATTTTCCAAGTGCTGTGAAAATACAATTTTATTCTCTATTTGTTATTCAGTTTCTGCGGTTATTTGTTATATTCATCTCTAATGCAAAGTAAAGTCAATTCAATGCTTGTGTTCCTCCGAAATGTCATTTTCTATCATTCATGTTGTTCTCCATTTCATCCATTCTCTAAATTCTGAGTTAATTTCTACCAAAACATCTCAAACCGTCTTTCGATTCTGTATTTTGTCTGTTAATCCATATAACAGACTTCAAAGGTGTGCACCAATTGAACAATTGTCAGTTATTGACCTTGCTTCCATTTAATTAGAAAGTGTAATTACTTTCAATATATTCGATCACTTATTCAGAATAAACTATTTTTCTAACAATTATTATAATTAACGTTATTTTAAGTTTAATTTTCTGTCAGAATACCAGTTATTCTGATTTCTTTCCATTTCTTTGTTTTTCTTTAATTTTCGTTCAGTTTTATTATCAATCGATTAGTTCTTAGAAATAAGAGAAATATTATACTTGGAAATCGTATTTGGTTTTATTTCTATCCAATTAGTAGTGATTATCGATATTTGAAACATATTTTGTAACGACATTTGATTCTTATATTTTCCATCGATTGTCACAAGAATTCAATTCAAAGCCTTAAAACTGATGTATTCCTCGCGAGTAATCAGTTCTAATTGGTCTCAAATTTCTATTCTTTAGGACTATTTTGAGACTCAAATAAAATTTGAATCGAAAGCAATAATGAATTTCTGATGTCATCTCTGGCGCAGAGTTCAGGCCATCCAATGAACTTTCAAAGCAATACAAATTAGCAAATTCTGATCACATTAACTGCAAATAATGTCGGGTTCCCTGAAAAGAGGGCTCAGCATATGCGAGATCCCTCAAGAGGACACTCCCGGCATTTTTCGACCACTCGAGTCGCCGAAAGTCAATCGAAGATTCAGTGATGACTTGACGGCAAATCTTGACATTGAAGATGTCGACCACTTCGAAAAGGGGTAAGAAATTAATGATTACTCTCGAAATGAATTCAAATTTATTGAATGCAATACTTGACGACAGAATGCTATGCATTAAAGAGGAATTGTCACAAATCAGTCTCACTCTTCCTCGAGTCAACCAAACTTCTCAGAGCAATAACAAATGCATTGCTTTGAACTTACAAACAAAGAACAGCCCTAATCCCAGCCCAATATTACGCACCAGTATAAGCAATCGAAGTATTAGTACATCACTTCCTGATCTGTTGAACGAAAGTAGTATTAGAGAAGTTCCTAATAGACTAGACATAGCCTTCAATCCAGAGAACGCTATAACACCGGCGACACCATTTGCTGGAGCAGTGATCGCATCCAGTCCTATGCGTATCGCTCTGCCGGGACCCAGCAATGTGAGCTCGAATCAGAGCAGCAAACATGCCTGGATCAATGGAATTTGGGGCTGTCTTAAGCCTATTTGGAATTCAATCGGCAAAAATGCCGATAAAGAGAACACATTCGACGACTGGGAAATACCATTTGAAAACATACGTGACTTGGAATGGTTAGGTAGTGGGGCACAGGGCGCAGTCTTCATGGGAAAAATCAACACCGATTGGGTGGCCGTCAAGAAAGTCAAAGAGAAATATGAGACCGAAATTCGAAATTTAAGGAAATTAAATCACCCGAATATCGTTGCATTTAAAGGTGTTTGCACTCAGACACCCAACTGTTACTGCATTGTAATGGAGTTCTGCCCTTACGGACAACTTTATGATCTCCTGAAGAGTGGAAAACAAGTGCCGCCTCAGAAAGTGGTCGATTGGAGTAAACAAATCGCTTCGGGAATGAATTATTTGCACCTGCATAAAATCATTCACAGAGATCTCAAGTCACCCAATGTTCTCATCTCTTACAACGATGTACTCAAGATTTCAGACTTTGGTACCAGCAAACAGTGGAACGACAGGTCCACTAAAATGTCTTTCAAAGGAACTGTGGTATGATTTCACCCTTTAATTACATTATTTTCCTCAGAAAATGAGGATAAAGTTATTTACAAACCTCAGGGTATAGACTAGAAGGATATTTCGGACAAGAACATTTCAAAAATGAGTTGATACGTGTCAAAATAATATATTTGATTAGAATGATTCTGGTCAGTAGTGTTGTGCGATGGAAAAGCACTCATTTTACCATTTGTTTAATAGAGTATAAAGTTGATCGAAATTTCTATACTAAACTCTAGATAAAATTATCTTGCTCATGACAATATGAAAAAATGACTTATTCAGTGTAATTGACTTAATGTAGGCCTGGATGGCGCCGGAAGTGATCCGAAACGAGCCCTGTTCCGAAAAAGTGGATGTTTGGTACGAATTGTTATTTTTGTCAATATTTTAATATTGAATTTATGATCGAAAGCCATAACTGGGGTAACGATTAAATGCATTCAACAAAAAATAAAATTATTGATTATTAAGAAGACAAACACATTAAATATTTATTAGAAAGGAATGTCCACTAAATAGGTCTAATCCCTCGTTAACTCTATCCTCTATCCTGTGTAAAATCATTTGGCTTTTGCTTCTCTTTCCTTTCAGTCAACTCTTAATTGAATTTCAATAAAAATAAAAAAATCTTAATAACAGACAAAACAAACAACTCTTTGCATAAATCGAATAACAAATAGTTTTCGACAAAAGTTGTATAAATAGAGAAAAGAGACATTAGTTGAGAGGAATGACAGGTCGTCCCAAATAAGCTATTGAACGAATAGAAGCTACTTTTCAATTGCCTTTCTATCGATTTTTACTTTGAATTTTTTTCTAAACAAAATATCAGTTAAAGTCTTGTAATGCCATTCATTGACCTATTTTTCAATTATTTAAAGGAGTTTTGGTGTCCTCTTATGGGAACTCATGAATTGTGAAATACCGTACAGAGACGTCGACTCTTCCGCCATCATTTGGGGGGTCGGAAACTCGAGTCTGACTCTTCCGATACCCACAAAATGTTTTCCAGAAGGCTTTCGTCTTTTGATGAAACTGTGTTGGAGCGCAAAACCCCGTAATAGGCCCTCATTTAAGCACATCATAATGCACATCGAGATCGCGGCCAACGAGTTGGTCAATATTTCACCCGATATGTACTATAACTTGCAAACTGAATGGAAGGAAGAGATCGCTAACTGTCTCCTAAGAATGAAACGCAACGGAAGGCAAGACCTGTCCAGTGATGACGAGGCAGAGCTAATTAAAAAGAGGAAACAGGAACTGATTCACGCCCAGGACATCAGAGAACATTACGAGCGAAAGCTTTTGAGGGCTAACGACCTGTATATGGATTTGACCGCTTGTATGCTTCAATTGGAACAGAAGGAGAAGGAACTCATCAAAAGAGAATCATCTCTGACGGGCGGAAGAGGACATTCCAGTAAACGACAAATAGTTGGACCTCTCCTTCAAGCAGCTCAAGAAAGGATGAGCAACAGTAGGAGAGGCTCTTATAGACCCGATCAGTCGATCGATTTGCAGAGTCCGGTCAAAAGTGCAAATGACTGCATATCATGTCACGGGTCCGCCCGTTCCAGAATCAAAAGAAGTCGACAAAGACGAAGCGTTGGCGGTCAGACTGGATCTGCCCATCAATCCAATCAAACACTGAACTCACTTAATAATAATTCACTCACTTATAGTCCGCGTCCGAGTCCTCTACAGGAGAGGAAAAGTTTTGTCGACACAGAAACTCAAACCGACAGTGTTTTCACGGATTCAGATTTAGTCAGCCCTTCCTCTTCCACTCTATCACCTATGTCTGTGATGGGAGGAAGAGTGGAGACTGCTATCGAAATGGGTGACATCAATAGTGGTATTATTAGAGGAATACCTAAAACAAGCACAACATCGACATTTGACTCTGGCTTTGGTGACTCATGTCTGACGACACCGACTGCTAAAAGTGGAAATGACAGAAGTCCTTTGACACCCATATCAGGCAAATCCAGTTCTATTGAGACGGACACAGAAGACTCAAACCGAACAAAAATGAAGAGTCGGTCGACGGCTATCACTCAGAATACTGTCCCGAGTTTGAGTTCGATTGATGAAAATGGGGTTCAATTTACTGCCGACAAAGAGGACAATGACTTCTGTGATGTGGCGATCGTTCGAAGAGGAAGTATAAGCTGCCAAAGAAGGTACAGTTCATGCCTTCAAGATTTCAATAAGTGTTCCCACAAATCGCCGCCATTCATAAGCCAAAGACCTGCCTTACAACACGCCGGAAGTAATATATCGATGATGTCTCGCACTTCGAGCTCTGATGAAGAGGAGGGAGCGGTCGATAGCGATGATTACCACCCATCGACTCATAAAAGGATTGGAAGCGGACGAAAACTGGTCAAACATCTAAGTCAACACCGGCTCAGTGGTCAGTCGATTTCGACTCTGAGCTCTGATGGCAATCTGACCGACGAAGAAGAGGGAAATACAAGTGAATACTCGAGTAATCAAAACGATTTGATTTCTAGTCTTTCAAATCCTGATCTGACAAATGCCAACTTAGACAACAACCCCATTGGCGTCGGTATTAATGATAACAAAGTAAGTGTGAGAGAAATTCCTAAACCCATTACTGCCTAACCATTGATTATTTGGACAAATACCTAATTTTCATCTGTTGTTGGCTTTGGTTAAGACTCAGCCGTCAACTCCTTACTCATTATCATCGAGTACTACGATGACAACCAACTCAGACACAGATGATGTGTCGAACGTAACGGTGGCCACAAATTATTTGGTGGTCAACCAACAGAATAACAACAATAATCAGATGACATCGGCATCGCAAACGTCATCCTCATCACAATCACAACCACAACAAAACACGAGTGAAACCACTGTTTGGTGATATGTCTTAATTGCTTCAAACTCTTCATTAGCTCACAATTAGACGCATAATATTCCAAATGAATACAAATATTTCGATACAAATCGATTCCATTACTTCAAACACATTCCTCGACTCAACCATTAATTTAATTTAATTTGAATGAAAACAAAAGCATTTTTTAGATTAACTTAAGTTTATATAAGTATTGAAATCTATTCGAAGATCGAAATATTCCCGAAGTTTTTGATTGAAAGTATTGATTGCAAGCATTAGGTGTCGGTATATATGATATCCGTATTAAATGTAATCTACTTTTGAACTCTTTATAGAACTTTAATTTTTATATAATCTTTGAAAAAATGAGTTTTTGTTGAAACGATTCTATCAATAAAATTACTGTTGAATTGATTTATATAATCGAATCTTTATTTCAAAGGTAATACAACTTATATATCAAATAAATAATAAACAAAATTAT
>JAQFXL010000001.1:0-95279 GCA_034693445.1 Edwardzetes edwardsi | reverse complement strand
TTTAAAACAAAATAAATAACGATTCAAATGATATAATCATTCGGAAGAAACGATCAAAAAAACAAAACCCATTAAACATTTAAATGATAAACATTTTAAGAAAATTTCTTCAAAATTAATAAATGATATGAAAAGACAAACGCAAATAACTTAACAAAAGTGCGGCAATGAATTAAAAGCTGTTTATTACTATTATATTTACATTAAATTATTTGATTTAATGACACATTTTCTATAATAAATTAATTTCCAAGTTTAATAAGAAATAATTTATTCCATATGCATATGTCGACGATTTGATTTACACCTCAGAGAAGGTCATTCTGACTGTAATTTCTTTACTCAAAACAATTAATATTAGTATAAAAAGTTTAATTACAATTTATTTAAGACATATATATATCAAACAATTTATTTGTCTGTCATCACAAGCTTTCAAATCGCAAAAAATCATTTCCTCTGTTTCTTGATTGAGCAGGAAACACTTCTTCAGTGGTACAGCAATTTGAAAACTTGCAAACATATTAACTTTCGTATCAATTGCGGAGAAGTTTATAGCCGATAAAAGATTTAAATTTATGCATGAGCTTTCATTTCTCTTTAAAAATTGAGATTATAGCTTTGCAAAAAACATGGTCAATTTATTGAAACAAGTATGTGTGCGGGCATACCTTCTTTTTGATCGATGTTTGCTAATCAACTAGTTTTGATTGGATAAAGCATCTTAATCTTTTCAGTAGGCGATGTCTTCTCAAAGCATCAATTATTGTACTTTCGTTGGCTTTAGTAATAATTTGACGAAAGGATAGTATTTCGCCTTGTTCAAACTTTCAAAGTCAAACATATAATTATCTACAATGGGCTGAGTTTTATAAACATTCGAATAATATGAACGTTAATAATAATTATTGAAGTATTCATTGATTTGCATGATTTCAATGACTTTTATCTTAAGTAGTATTAAAGAAATATTTGTGATTTCCATAATTTATGGCTCACTTCTTATGGCATTTCTGATAATTTAAGAGATGAGTGGAAACTAGTTTTTATTATTCCTGGAATCGTATGAATTGGACTATTAATCAATTAGATGTGAAGATAAGAGAGTTGTTGTAATGCAAAACAAATGATGCATGCAAGTTTTTTGATAATTGTTATGAATAAGCAAAACATTTGTTTTAGATGTCTATATGCTGTGATCCCAACTAACCGGAGACTCGATATAGACGTTCAAATTCTTGCCTATTATTGTCAATGTTTGCTCTTTGAACAAGAGTGGCAATAAGGGGGGAACCAACACAATGATAAGATGACATAAATTCTTTACGCACACAAAACTGTTGGCAACTATTTTTTACAGACCTTTTACTACTTGACTATTAAATGAGAATAATTTTTAAGGAAATGCAAATACGGCTAACATCTGCTCAAAGACTTCAAATCTTTTGTTTTATAAGTCAGTACTGTTTGTCAAAAGACTTTTTGGGCAATTCATGTGAAAGTCATGTCAGAGTCAATCTCTAACTCAATATCAGTGTTGGAAACGAAATTCGATAAAAACATCGCTAACTGTTGAGTAATATTCATATTTATTATACTAATAGGAGTGTAGGTTCTGCCAATGGGACTGCCATACAATCATATTATATAAATATTTTGCGTTGTTTTTATGAGTGAAGCTGTCGTCTCATTAAATCCCAGTATTTATTGGATCAATAAATTTATTAAAAACTTTATCCGCAGTCAGTTGTGATTATTTGTTCACAATATGCCACTACCACTGGCACTACCACTGGCACTACCACTGAGGCCACAACCAACAGACTAATAGTTTTCTTCAATAGTTGAGTGTTCTCTCTCCCAAAAAGCACATCATTTCATCTCAGAGTTATTGGTGTCGAAGTCGGAGCTAAATATTGGTGTAATATAAACGATATAAAAATTAGCGAATAGTCGACTGAATCCAGTGCTCAATGTTTTGATGTGAAAAAAGTTAAAACTTTTTTGTTGTTTTGTCGAACAGAATGTGAGACTCAATTGAGGCCATTCCTCAAAGAATATACTGAGCACTGAATACTGGCATTCATTTGGTTGTTAGCGTTGGAACAAATTCAAAACTATTCAAAACTATTCAAAACTCAACTTTCATTAATGTTAGCGCAAGGAATCATTTAGTCAACTATTGAAAAATATAACGTATCCGTGTAAATGTACATCCATGTAGATTTAGCGTAGATTTACTCGCTGTTAATGAGCTCTACCAACAAGTGTGACACTCACTCGCTATCACTGCTTCCGGCCATTACTTTTGATTCAGTCGTCGAAGTGGAGAGTTCTTGTCTTCAAACAGTTCTGGGAAAACAAACTGTGATTTGAGTGACAATAAATCTAATGGATGCCAACCCTTCACTTTATTCTCGATTTATTACCAACTTTTGAATTTATAGTTGACTTTAATCTATTGTTATTTGAGGTGACCTTGTCTTCAATCATTCAATCATTTATTGAATGCCTCATAAATGAAAATCAACACTCATTAGAGTTAATACAGTATTCCATAGCAGTTATGCCATCAAATAACTGTGTGTTTAAGTGCAGTGTTTTGCTATTCATTAGCATTACATTAACACAAATCAGTGAAACCAATTCAGCCTGTCTTCAAAGTCAGTGCAATGTAAACCTGTGCTCCAATCCCATTGACTGTCCGCATGGATTCACCGACGATGACTGCCAGTGTTGTAAAGTTTGTCTCAAACAGCGGGGAGAGCCCTGTGGTCCCAAAATTGGAAAATGTGTCAAGGGTCTGAAATGTTTGTCCAGCCAGCACTTGGATCCTGTGCTGACTAATTTGGTGATAAATGACCAAGAGATAGGCATTTGTGGTGTTCTAAACTGCACAGGTGTTAAATGTCATAATACCGGTGCAAATGATAACATAAAGTGTCAAAACGATAGCTACAAATTGTTGAGCTCTGGTTCTGATTCCTGCTGTCAAACGACGTAAGTCTTAATCATTTGACTGAAAGCCTGACTTTTTTCACTGAAAGGGATCATATTTTCCTTCAGATGCGTTTGTCTTCCAGGCATTTGCAACACTTCACAAACTCGATGTCCACACAATATGATGGCACGAGTTGTCAGAGCTGGTAACGGAAAGTCTGGTTCTTGTTGTGATCAAATTGAATGCGTTGATGGTATGTCTGAGTCTTAAGATTAGCTCTAATCAAAGAATTGCTGTCAAAAAATGCAATTTTCATAAACTAATAGCTCCGACAAAATGTATTCACAATAATAAGGAATATATGAGTGGAGACGAATGGAAATCAGACAAATGCACAACTTGTGAGTGTAGGGATGGCCTCACATTCTGCCAAAAGAAAGAATGCAAAGCTATCACTAATTGCAATGCTATGACTGTGATCAATGACGAGTGCTGTCCCACCTGTCAGGGTATCACTTATTCTCATAACTTTGTCACAATATATATAATGAGTTAATCGAAATTAAAATAATATAAACTCTAAAAATAGGTTGTATTTCATCGAAAGGAGTGTTTTATAACAATACTCATAACTGGTATGAAAACGATTGTATGCACTGTGAGTGCAATTACGGCAAAATCAGTTGTAAAATACAAATGTGTGGTCCTATTCATTGCGATAAAAAGATCACTTTAGAGGGACAGTGCTGTCCAGTATGTGCAAACGCGAGCACATCTTGTGATATTCAGTGCCCTCACGGTTATAAACGGGATGCTTCGGGCAAAGAGCTTTGTCAGTGCAATGTCTGTCCTCTCACATGCAATCTATTCTGCACCTCCGGATTCGTGAGAGGAATTGATGGATGTCAACTTTGCCAATGCCTTCCTTATAATAATCATCTCAACCAAAATGAAAAGGTGACCAAATCAGAGGACAAGTCGTGCACAACAACTAATGGAACCCTTATTGCAAGCGGCGGCTATTGGAACGATGGTTGTAGGGAATGCCTCTGTAATTCTGGGAAAATAATGTGCGCTAAACCAAACTGTTCTCCAATTAAGTGCTCAAACGCTATATTAACTGATGGGAAGTGTTGTGCCGTTTGTAGTGATATTCAAAATAAAGGTAAATTAATACTTGCAACAAATTTGTTTGAAGCTTTCTATTTGTCAAAATTGATATTCTCTATAATAATACCTCAGTTTATCATGAATTTGTTGAATTGACATTGCTCCAATTCAAATCTAATTTAATAATTTGATGAAATTTAATTGAAATAAGAAATGTAAAAATGGACTAAAATCTTAAGCAATCATTCAATTAATGATAATATAATTTCGGACAAAAAGAATGATTAAAATATTAGAAAAATATGAAATCATATGATTCTCAGCGACTGAACGATATATTGAACTAAAGTTTTTCTATTTGTATGTCTTAACTGCTGATAATTTGGAGCTTTTGTTATAGTTTTTTGACTCAAAACAACTCTTAACTAATAAAAGAGTAATAATAATAGGAAATGAAATTAATGACAGTTTAATCATTTTTGATGACTACACAGATTTATTATTCTCTCTTTGATCTAATCATATATTTGACTTAATTGCAGTGATGTGCAGTCAGTGTGCAAAGAGTAAGCTCATCATTTTTAGGCATCTATTTTTCAGTTGTCTAAAGTTTAGTGTCTCAACTATTCCCTTGGTTTTGACAATTAGGTTAATTATTTTTACTCAATTTTTTGTATAATAGTTGAGTTTTTATGTCAAATAATATGAAACATTAGACATACAAATGTGGTCACAACTGCTTCTAAATACAATCAAAGAATCGCAAAGAATTTATTGCAAAAGAAAAAAGTCTAACCTTGTAAACAATCATTGCAATAAGTGGTGCATTAAAGGGCTATATGTCAAATAAACCTTTTGGATTTGAGCTCAAACAGACTCCCTTGAGTTGATGAAAATTCAACTATAGACTACATATATCGGAGTTTTGATGAACAACCTCATACCCCTTCCCCTGGAAAATTTTTCAAACACATGACTCCCCCCGATTCGGACTTTAATCACCACTGTTTACAATGATATTTCAAATTTTGCGAATCAGTAACTATAGGCTTATCGAGAAATTGTCCTATCTCCATTAACGACAACATTCTTTCTAAAGAAAATCTTTTTCAACGATTAAAGCATTTTTAAAGATAAAAATGTCTTCTATTGATAGATTTGGAGGAGAAGAACAATAGTCTGGAATCTGCACACATTCACTCTCATCTTTTTATTACAGCGATAATTTTAACCCTGATTATAGCCATATTATTATTAGGAATATTCTTATTGCTTGCCGTTTATATAATGAAAAAGTACCCGCATTTCAAATATCCAAGAAATAGAGTAATCAATCGTTCGGTCAAAGAGAATGCAATCATTCACTTATGGCCTTACAGTCGGAGCTCATCACAAGTGCCGAAAGTACAGGAAAAGCAATTCATTAGTATTCGCGTCGCAAACGATAACAACAATTTACTTAATGATTCGCTTCAGATCGAAGACGTCGGACACTGTTTGCAGGAAAAACTTTTGACGACCTGCACCTGTCCTGACTAATGCCGTTCACCTGAAATACATCGATATTTTGTATAATTATTGTAAGAATTTTATGTAAACTAAGAATTGAATGAATGTAAAGGTCACTGATTATTGTCATTAACTAAATATAATTCTATTTATTTGTTAACTAATTATAATTCAATTTATTTGTTAATATTTTTATTAAAACTGTTTTATCGCTAAACAAATTTTGACAAATCCTTACGAATAATCTTGCCAAAAAATACAAGTTAGATACAATTAAACAGCTCAGCATATGATCAGGAATTTGCTGTTTTTGAATTGGTCTGATGTTTGGTTTAATAAAACCAAAAGTAAGAGTCAATCGATGACAACAAATGTCAAAATTGAATTCAAAGAATTTAAACCAATGATCACTACATATGGTATTTCTCAGGGATGGCCACACTTGACTCAAGACTCGATTTAACACATTTTTGGCTCACATTATTGCAAATCTTGAAATAGAGTCGTAAAAGTTAGGCCCTTCCACTCCTCCATTGAATCCAACGATTCTTATTTGACAAAAAATTTGAAAATTTGTAATAAAAAAGATTTGAATTTTGAGATCGAAATCACTGTTTACTCACAAAAAGATCAAAACCTGTTTAATGACTGAAATAATACTTTAATTAATAAATAAAACTGTCGTTAAATTTAAAAACAAATCAAACAAATAGTGAATAGATTTATAGATTAGCCTTAAGTTTAAAATTGGAACAATTTTTCAAAAGTGACTCATTCTGTGTGTCAGACAATTGACTCAATTGATGTCTGACTTCAAACAAATCAGAATCACTTATTGTTAGCTTATTGTCGGAGTTCCTCAACAGAGCGTTTGTGTCGCACAGAATCGCAAAACAATTTTGTATCAAATCAGAGCTCAGACACAATTCGTTTTGAACGGCTTTAACAAATCCTCTCATATCAATGGGATTGGGATGACTAGAGTTGTGTTGTGCCAACCATTCAGTGATTGAGAGGTAATTTTTAATGTAATACTTGATTTGAAATTTCAATACTCTTTCGGTTCGTTCGGTGAGAGGTATTCGACTCAAGAATTGCGCCAAAATGTATGAATCGCTTATTTCTGATGTCTTGTGAATGAATTCTCGCGACAAAAACCATTTGATTCTTTCAAATTTGTTCGGATCTCCTCTTGAATATAGAAATATTGCGAAATCTATGAGAAGTTGCATCGATTGGTTGGCGTATTGCTGAAAATGAAGGCGAACTGTCGGGTCGTTTGTCTTAATAGTTACTGAATTCTTGTCTTCCGATAGTTTAATGACATTCGAGTGAATGTCAAACGATTGGTACAACTCATTAATCAGTGACTTTTGACAAAAACTTAAATTTCTTGTATTGAGTAAAGAACTCAAGGCTTCGATATCTTTAGCTAAAAAACTGATTGGAAGCGAAACATAGTTTTCTTCATTTGTATCGAAATGAGTTAAAAATATGAGTGAAGCGAAAGTAAACGGAGAGAACACTGAACTCATTTGTTGGGCTTTAAGAATAGATTTGGATAAATCCAAAACAAAATCCCTTTCTGGCGGCGATTTAACCGAATTCGGGTCACATTTGGAATCTAATATATGGCAGAGTCTGAGCTCCTGAGCGGTTGACAACTCTCTGATACTAATCGGCTGACAAAAGCGTATATAAACTGATCCAAAATTTTGCGATAGAATAGCGTTGGCGCCACTCAACAGATGCTGAGGAGTTTCAGCCGGTTTTCCCGCGTAATCACCGCTTGGAAGCAATTCTTTGGCATACAATCCCTCCTCCAATACTCTGTCATATGAAATAGAAACCGGAACTATAATTAGATCTGCCATTTGTCCGGTGAAGAAGAGTTCGAGCGCCACACTTAATAAACCCGTTCGCGGGTAAAGTGATTTGCCATTTCGGGAACGGGTGCCTTCAATAAAGAACTCAACCGGACGTTCCCCTCCACGGATCTGACTTTGAAGGTATGCTTTGAAGACATGCCAATAGAGACCATCTGAAGAATGTTTGAACGAACGTCTTATGAAGAACGCACCACAAGATCTCATTAGGGATGCGATTTGGTTGAGACCTAAGAAGTCAATGCCCGCAGCGATTGATGGCAACGGAATGTCTAATGAAAAGCAGACGAACGAAAAGATGAGGAAATCGGCGTAACTCCGATGTGTCGGCACATAAAGGACTGGACTTTCTTTCGCCAAATTGTTTAGAGTTTGACTCAGACTTGAAGTCAAACTGTTTTCGAAATAATGTGAATCAGAATTGAGAACCAATTCATTGTTGACATAAACGCCGCCGTAAATCGATTTCATAATTTTGATCAGAAAATA
This sequence comes from Edwardzetes edwardsi, assembly GCA_034693445.1. Classification (NCBI taxonomy): domain Eukaryota; kingdom Metazoa; phylum Arthropoda; class Arachnida; order Sarcoptiformes; family Ceratozetidae; genus Edwardzetes; species Edwardzetes edwardsi. Next base: position 87,344 of record JAQFXL010000001.1, on the reverse strand, counting down.
GCCGACAAATCGAACCGTTCGTATGGAGAAGTCGTGACTCATTTCGGCAACGATTTTGTCCACTTTTGTTCTCAACCGAGGATTTTGTCCAATTAGGGACTGAATACATAATTTGAGTAAATTTCGGGAAATTCTTGAAATTAAGTGAAAACCTGAATCAATGGTTCATTGAAAACGTCTTCGCGGATCGTTTCCGGTGTCCTCTCTTTCGAGTGTTTATATTGAGAGCACTTCCATTCGTGAAATGCAATCCACAAGAAATCACTCGAATTTCTTCGCGGTGACAACACATCCAACCAGTGATCGACAGAAGAGTCCATTGTCTCAAATTATGGCGAATATGATGTAACAAAAATTGGATGATTTAAGAATCGATGAATCAGACGAGGAGTGCCTCCAAAGCATTGATTGGTTGACAACCTGTGAAAGAGTGCAAAAGCCGGTGCCATCTGTTTGTTTGCCGGCACCCCTATTATAGGCCATATCAGTGCAAATAAACTAAAGCAAGGTTATTTACTCAATGAAATTTAAGATAATTTTGATGATTCTTACGAGAAAGAATTGGTCTGTTGTTAATCTTGGTCATTCACATACATGTATTATCTGAACCTCATTCCCGTCTAAACGAAAATTCAATTAAATTCAACGAAAGTCCAAATTTTCAATTGAAATGATTGACACAAACCATAGTTTGTGCGAAAAATCAATTCAATAAAACTATTAATTAAATTATCACTAGATTTAGGATAAATAATCGATTGACCTTGCTGCACATATTGCTACAAGTATACAATGTATATAATGTATCATTCTACATTCATTGGTCAAATTGTTTTACTTTTTTCTAATGTATGAATCTTGGATTCGACCACTTATTGATTGATTCATACAAAATGACAATTGAATGTGCATGAGCAATCTCATCTTAATCTTATCTCATTTGCAATGAACTCCGTTACAAACCGTTGCCTCGAAAAAGATAACGTCATATGCATTGAATGAAGAGCTGTGTTGTCATCGAAATCAATGTTCGATAAATCGATTGTCGATTTGAGGAATAATAAGATTTTTGTGAATCGCAGGAAAACATGAATTTTTGCGCTAATTATTACCTCAAAAGACAATTCAATTTCAATTCAATTCAGTTTTTGTGACATTTGTTTAGAACTGAATTTTTGTCTTTCATTTGTGTCGAGTAGTAAACGACTGAACCATTGATTCATTCATTGATTGCTTCACTCATTCAGACATTGGCTTCAATTGAATAATCGCTTTATTATTGTTTTGATTTGCTTTTGAGACTCAATATTCAACTCAATTACAACTAATTCACTATAATTCGAGTCATTTGTCGATAACTCAATTTAATTATATATTAATTAATTGATTTGTTATTCAAAATTGAAACTCAAGAGTTGACCACAGATTCGACTCACATTCGAAGTCGAATCAGTGTTTAATTAAAATTAATTGTAATATGATTTTTGTGACCAAATATTTACAAACAATTAACAAAAATCACAATTAATTGTCGTTAATGTGGTGTCAAATGGCTCTCAATTAGTGTTTGTTTATTGAAACGAATTTCAAATTTATTTACAACTTTTAGGTATAAATAGAAATATAATTAAATATTCGCTTAGTTTTTAAATCCAATAATAAATTGAGTTTAAAATTCTGAGAAAATATCAGTTTTTATATAAATTTTGTGTGAAATCAAGTGATTTGTGTTGAGCTCAAGAATGGGGGCATTTCTCGACAAACCGAAGACCGAAAAACACACCGAAGAGGGCTTCGGAAATGGGCTCAGGTTTGGCCTGAGTTCGATGCAGGGCTGGCGTATTGAGATGGAAGACGCCCACTGCGCGGTTGTAGGACTGCCACAACTCAATGACTGGAGTTTTTTCGCGGGTTTGACACCGAATTCAACTTTCTATGCAATCAATTAATTATAAACTGTTTGCAGTATTTGACGGACACGCAGGCGCTCGAGTGTCGGCCCATTGCGCTGAAAACCTATTGGACACAATCATTCAAACCGATAGCTTTCGGCACTCTTCGGGCACATCCAACGGTAACATAACTACCGAACAAATAGAATGCGTTAAACAAAGTATTAGAGACGGGTTTCTCAAACTCGACGAGAAAATGAAACAATTGCCAGAAGTCGAGTCCGGAGAAGACAAGAGTGGCTCCACTGCTGTCTCGTGTCTCATATCTCCGAAACATTTTTTCTTCGCCAACTGTGGGGACTCGCGAGCAGTGCTCTCACGTTCAGGAAAAGCATTCTTTTCAACTCTCGACCACAAACCCATTAATCCAACAGAAAAAGAACGAATTCAAAGGGCGGGCGGAAGTGTTATGATTCAACGCGTCAACGGCTCTCTTGCCGTCTCCCGAGCTCTGGGAGACTATGAGTACAAACAGGTATTACTCGATAAGCATTTGAATTATTCGATAAAGTTTTCAATATTATCGACATTCAGGTCGAAGGTCGGGGTCCGTGCGAACAATTGGTTTCACCCGAACCTGAGATCACAGTTCAAACCCGAGAAAATTCAGACGAATTTTTGGTGTTGGCCTGCGATGGCATTTGGGACGTCATGAATAACGAAGAGTTATGCGATTATGTAAGACATCAGCTGACAATTCACTCCAACTTAGAAACGGTCTGCTCTTCCATTATCGACACCTGTCTCCATAAGGTGATCACCACTGCAGTACAACTGTACCACTTGTGCTAACCCTTTGTTCTTGTCTTCAATTATAGGGCAGTAAAGACAATATGAGTGTAGTGCTGGTGTGCTTCCCAGGAGCACCGCCTGTAAGCGAAGAGGCCCAACAACGAGACAAAGAATTGAATACTTTACTAGAAAAGAAAGTCGAAGGTATTGACCGGCACTTCATTTTTAATTCATTTGGAAATCACTTCTTAACTGATTTTTAACAGAAATTCTCGAGAAAAACGACGAATTGACGGTTTCGGGTGTCGTCCAGGCATTGATGTATGAGGACATCGAACGACTACCGCCCGGAGGAGGACTCGACTCAAAGTAAGCCATTCTTTTTTCATTGAAGTGAAAATTCTGAGAATCCTTTTTTAATGCAAATATTGGCCCCAAAAGTCTGATTAGAATTGATTTTGAAATCATTTAGACATCAATTAAGTAATACATCTCTTAATCGATACCATTATTGCATTGATTTTAGAAGTATTTATCAATTCATTAATGGAGACATAATTAGTGTCAATCCTTTTATTTTCCTCTCTATCTGTCTTCTGATAATATCCTCAGGTATTGCCTCTCCATCGATAAAACACTCAATTTGTGTTAATTACATAATTATTATCGATTTGAGAATAAGAGTCAAAGAATTGACACAAACCCTCCAGTTTTTGATAAGTTTTTCCATTTATGTAAAGCAATCAATAAGTTGTTCGACAAAATAATCTAAAATTTTGATTCAATTAAAGTACAAAATTGATTAATTGCTTGAAATGTGAACAGAATTTAGTATTCTTAGCGCAAAATTGAAGCGATTGTATGAAAGACATATTTAATGTCATATTTAATGACATAACTTATGATTTAAGAGTTATTAATAAATGGATGTATTATTAGGCGAACGATAATAGAAGAGACGTATAAAAGGCTAAATCCAAACCAAAACTGTGACACAAATAAATTGGATAACAACAGCGATGAGGAGCACAACTTCTCAGTCAATTGAGAGCCGCACTCATTGGTTGCCAAAACATTCGTCGCTTTTTTGCCGATAAGTCCTAAATATAAATAAATTTAAACTTTAATTATAACAATAAAAATGTTTTTAATTTTAAAACCGCTTTCCGTATATTAATTGCTTTATATATACAACAAATTCTATGCAATTAATTGTAGAAATCATTTATATTTTGTTTCCTTTTAATCCTTTTCCAATTTAGACCTCATTTTTCGAATTATTCAAATGTTAATTAACTCGAATATTATTCTTTCGAAACTTACCTCTCATTTATTCCTCTCTTCGTTTGATTAAAATTTTTGTTAACAAACTTTTTTGTCGATTGAATGGAAATATAAGAAAAACTAATTGATATTCGATTGTATTTTTGTAGACTTTAAGTCAACTCAAGTAATAAGTTGTCTAAAAATTGTTCCGAAGATTGTTAGCAAAACTAAGACCTGATTTGTTGTAAAAATTAATGTATTTTTTATTTACTCAACAGATCTTAAAAATGTTTATTATTTTCGAACAAAATATCAATAATTTGATTGAAACTCAAAATTCACTTTCAGTCCATTAATCCATTCATTTCTAAATGGGTTTCAAATTTTTGGTGGATTTAGAAAATATTTTTATCTCTCACTTATCCCTTCACCACAAACATTGTGAGTCTGTTCTCATAGAATGGTAGCCTTGATAATGTTGATACAGATAAATCACCCAGGTGTCAACAGTCAAAGTTCAGCATCAAAGCATAGTTGATCATTGATCATGCTCATTTTATTAGTCATTTGATGTGATAATTGATTTGTGATATCAATGATCGCTATTAATAACTGACAGACTCTGAAGATTCGACTTTTGTTTCGAACAAAAATTGGCTAAAAATCTGCTTTCATTTGGCTTTCATTCAAATCCGTTTCGTTTGAGAATAATCTCTAAATTGAATCAATTTTTAGCTGAGATTACAATAGAAAACATGAATTGAGAGAAACATTTGGTTTCGTCGCAATCGTCAGCTTTTTCAGTCATTCACTTCATTTCCTATTTTTCTTGAATTTTGATTCAAATAATGTCACCGTTTATGAGATAATGCGCTTAAAAGCTGTGATCAACTGTTGGTTCACTAGACGTAAGGCAATAGATCTTTGTTTTCAAACCAAATAAATGTTAAGAATTGGTTAGACTTTTGACAAAACATTAATTTATTTTATACATACATTTTGGCTGACATTTAGACATATAATGAGTAGAACTGTTCAAAAAAGGGATAAAATTAATAAATTTCACAAACAATTGAATCAATTGTTGCAAAAGTTTTTATCCCTTTTTTTGAACAGATTTACTAATGAGTTATAAATCCTTTAAAATTGGATTCAAAATAATCTAAGTGTTGGGTCGAGGAATGAAAGGAAGACCTCATTCGATGGTGTCTTTCAATGGATTGGAATCCAAATTTAAAAGGGATTCCAAATTTCAAAAGAAATCTGAATTACATAAAGAGACGGCACTCGAACGGCACTCAACTATAAAAACATTGATTGTAAATGACTATCAAATTGCAAGTTATCTTCAAAATCAAAGTTAGGCCGCATTTTGAGCTCAATTTCGTAATACTTTAATAAATATAGAGTCAAATAAAATACTTTTTTATATCGTTTTCGTCAATCAAATGGATATTAAAAGGTATGAAATCCTAAATTGTCTTATATTTTGAATTATGAGAAATAGGCTTAAAATGGCATTGATTTGAGTGACTAGTCTTCAGCGCCAACACATCCCTTCACAGATCGCTTTCGCCGTAAAGCGCTGTCGAAAATGACACTAAAAACAAAATATTAATAATTTTTATATTAATACAAACGACAAATAAATACAGTAATCGAGAGCACCGGCCACTGCGTTCGGCCCCTTATACGGCACCATTCGCTAAAATAATTCAAACAAAGATTTTAATTGAAGTTCAAAAGTTTAAGCAAATTTTGGACAGACCTGTATGCAGTATTCTGCCTGATCGGGAGGCAATTCTCGGCGCAGGTCGTCAGCAGTGATGTACGGCTATTCATAAAACAAACTCATTATTAGAAGTCTTATCGATAGTCTTGTTGTATGACATAAAGAGGAAGAACATTACTGTTCTCTTCTCTCTCTGTGAGTCCTATTTGTCTACGAATGAGATTAGAGTCAAACCTTATCTGAAGCCAATATACGGAAAGAATCGATGATTTGTTCTGCAGTGTCGGTGTCTGTGCTCTCTCTGGTCATGAAGTCGAGGAAAGTGTCGAACGCGACATAACCAGTGTTATTGGGATCAACTATATTCATGATTCGTCTAAAGTCAGAGTCTCCCTGTCTATCGTTGCGAATACTGTATCCCAAAGATACGAGACATGACTTCAATTCGTCGCCATTGAGTCTTCCGGTTCTGTTCTTATCGAAGTGATTGAACGAAACCCTGAATTCATTCAACTGTTCGGTTGTAATGCCTTTTGAGTCTCGGGTCAGGATTTGATTCTCCACTTCATTGATGTTTCTATGGATGGAAGTCATTAACTGTTCCCAACCAACGCGTAATGTCTGGAAAACAATGAATGTTAGGCACAAGAAGAACAAACAAATAGGTATACCTCCATAGTGTAGTGGGTATATCTGTTCTCAAAAATCATTCCCTCCTGCACTTCCTGGTGAATCTTTTCCAGCTCATCCATATGTGGTCTGTATTGAATGACTGCCACTTCGTATTGTTTCAATTTAGACAACTGTTCTTCGAGAGTTCCAGTCATTCCCATTCCAATGGCTGCCACCGAATCCATTTGTTTTTCAATCCAGGGTCCGACACCATTAGCCTTTTCAGCGAATTTGCGGCGCAAACCTTCATTTCTTTGTTGTCGGGTGTGTTCTGTTTGAAGAGTCTGATCCCTTTTAGGAACCAATTGCTTCACTTCAGACCATTTGCTTGAAATGTCCTAAAATTACAGTATTTTATGTCTCATTTGTTTGAATAGCAATTAACAGATGACTTACCCGAGCAGTCAGAGTAGTGTATGGGTTCTCTATTCCTCCCGGGACCTGATATTGAGTGGCAATCGACTGAACCTCTTGAGAGAGGGAAATGATGGACGAGTGCTCTTTATCTGCCTCTCCTAATGTTTGTTTGAACTGTTCGTGTGCTTCAACCAAACCCTGTATTTCTTCGATTGTGTGAACAATAAACATATCGACTAAGTCTTCTCGAGCGCCGTCGAGCCAATTGTTGAAAGGAGCGGCTCTTTTTGCGAACTCCAGATGCAAGTGATCTATCTTTTCGAGGACGCGCTCCGCCTCTTCCAACGCAGTTCTTCTCTTTTGAGTGAGGTTTCCGAGTCGATCCCACTGATCACATATGCGTTGACACCTGGCATTGACTGTAGCCGAGTCACAGTAGTTCAATGCATTCAGTTCTTGAGCGATGGCAGCGATCTGTTCGACTCTGTCCTGATGTGCGGCCAAATCCGATTCGAAGGCCTCGTGTTTTTTCTTCAGAGCTTTCACTTCATTCAGACGACAATTACGAAAGTCTTGGCTCTGAAGCATCGCTTCCTTTCCTTTAGTCCATTCCTCGTGAATATCAGCTTTATGTTTAAACTTCTGCGCCAAATGGTCTAACCTCTCGAGTCTCATCATCTCTGAGAGGAGCCATTCTTCGAAGCCTTTCTCCGCGCGTTCCAATCCTTTCCAGGCGTTGGCGATATCTGAAACCATTTTACCTTCGGTTGGGATATAAGCCGGTCTATTACTGAGTCGCAGTTTAGTCTGAAGAGTATTAAAATTGGTCTCCAATTTGGCCTTTTGTTCGACGCGCGGAGGCTTATGAACCCGGCGGTAGGCTCTGAACTCTTCTAACTTCTTTTGGACAGTCGATAGTTTATTATCGGTCGTCTTATTTTCAAGCCAAGGGGTGGTTCTTCGGATCCAATCGAGGAGATCACTGGCCAGTCGTTCATACTCTTCCATTAATCGCTCGTTCTCCTGGTTTACTTTGAGCACTTTACAGATCCGATTGGCCGCAGTTTCCGCCTGTCCTCACATGACATTATTTTGTGTTAAAATCACGTTAATTCAGAGATCGGGTATACCTGTTGTGCGCCCGAAAAGGTGTGATAATAGGAGGATATGTAAGTCATGACAGCGCGTTCGTCAGGCATTGGACTGTTATTTATATCTATTTTCACATTCAATCAAATGTCAGAACAAATTCAAGCAATTATTTCAATTAAATTAGAGATTATTTGTTTGACACAAACTACTAATGCGATCGTCATTTTGCAAGTATTGAACGCTTTGCTCATTAGTTTTGATTTTGGGAATCGTTTTCAAAACATTAATTCAGTAATTAGTTGTTTGGGAGATATTAGAACTCTTTGTTAAAATCAACTCTTTTTAATCAATGCAATGAAGGCATACACAGGTTTGTACCGATTTAAGGCATGTCATACCTGTTGAGCGCCTTGAAATGCGTGGTAATAACAGGACACGTATGTCATTACAGCTCTCTCATCGGGTTTAATCATATTAACCATTTCTGTGGAATAAACTCTTAAGAATCGGTTCGCAATTTTAAACTAAAAGCTCAAACATTTCGACCACTGATTATCTTATTTCTGAATTCAAATTCTTGTAAATCTACACAAATTGTATTCTCAACTGACATAACATTAACATTAAGGTAGTAATAAACCTGATTAGTATGTGATTAGTAATCACTGATTACCAATATTTTAGTGGATTTCAATCAATAGTCTGTTAATTATTGAAGTGTTGAGTAAATGTTTGACGACTTTAACACTTTTCACTCAATTCTCATGGCTTTCAATATTAAGTTCATAATAGTTGTGAAATAAAACAAATTGTTTTCGAGGACTACTTGCAAACGATTAGAGTAAAGTAAAAAGAGAATTATATCATACCCTCCGCGTCCAACATTCGGGGAATATTCAGGTGTTTCTCCGCGATATCGAACGCAAGATTAAGATTCTCTAATGGATTGTCTTTAGAAAGTTTAGAGTAATCGAGAAGATCGGGTCTATGTCTATGAATTAAGGCACAGAACGCTAAGCCATCCTTCCAACTCAAATGGAAGTTCTGGACATTGACATTCTTATAGGGCGCTGTCTTCCGTTGACACCACAAAAGCAAACCCTCTTTTGCAGTCATTTCTATGGATAATATTTTATACGAAAATATAAAGATTTGATCAAAAATCGAAAATGTGTTGAGTCTTGCCTTCAACTGAAATGTCTTGAATTGCAAAACGAAGAATTATAGTCCAAATGAGACCTAGAGTCATTTTAGTGTTGCCGTCAACGATCTCTTCGGCGCCAATAGATACCAATTTGACGCCTTTGCTGGCGATGAAGTCAAGGGCTTTGTTAACATTTGCAATCTTATGGAAACGCATCTTTCCTCTGTCCGGCTTCGGTAATGTCTCCCCAGAAATCACTTCCAGCAAAAGCATAAGTTTCAGACCATTTCTAAAGTCTTCTTCTATATTATCGATATTAGTATTGGCTTTTCGAAGATGAGAATTACACCACGCGGTGAATGTCTAAACAATTGTTCAATTATATCATGAGTTTGGTCCATTTTTATGACAATCGGAGCTATTAAAACATTTAAAACTATTGCCAATTATTTAAAATAATAGGAATTACATGAAAACGCTCGCATTTAGCCAACAAATAGTTGATAGTTTAAACGAAATATCAGTTAAATTAATCAAAATCTTATTATAATAATTAGTGCCGCAAATCATTAGTTGGATTTCGTCCTAAATGTAAAGATAGTATTTAATTGCATTCAAATGAAGTCATTTTTATAGGAATTTCTTCGATATTATAACCGAATATAAATTAAAAAATTATTCAGTTTTTGAGAAGAGATTAATGAATATCGCGTAATGAGCGCCAAAATATGCCGGTTTGTGTCCAATTCGTGGCTCAAACAACACGTCTTTATTTGATTTGATTAAAAAAAGGTTTAAAATTTAAACTCAAAATGATTTAAGCAAAACGAAAGACGGCATGAAGTAAATAAGAGGGCCGTCAGCCAAATAACTGCTTCGAATTACTTTCTGATGATAATTGTAAATCTGTTCTGACATAAAATAAATAGATGTGAGGGCCCGACACAAGTGGTGTTAGATTTATGCCAACAAAACCAAATCCTTATAATTGTTTTTTGTCTCATTCAGAATGACTTTTCATTCATTGCTTTTCAATTAAATTTAAAAATAAGTTAAGAAAAACATATTATTTGTACGAAAAATTCAGACATAATATAATAATGTCGTCTAAAATGCATTTCCTTCGGCAATAAGACTCAGGACCTAACGAATGGATTAATTAATGTGTTTTTGGTGTTAAGTTAACTCATACTCGGAATACCGGAGCGATATGTCAGTGAAGTCAGCAAAAAACAAAACATTAGAATTGTTATGCAGAACAGCATCACTGGAATAAGTGGTTGAGCTCTGAGTCGGTCTAAATTTAGAACAAATAACTCGACTGAACTCTTGTAGCAAAGAAACCATTCTATGAATATTCGAATAGGGCTTCGAAAGGGAGCCCAGACTTGATCTCTCACGCATTCATTTGCATGTGTCAGCTCAAGTCGGCCATATATGGTGCCTGTGCTCAGCATTATTTCAGAATAAGTCGATCTGATATTAATACTCAATCGCATCCGATATACACTACTACTCGATATTAACGAATAAAAATCTACTCTTACAACAAATACAACAAAATTCTTAAAAGACGTCCAAATATTAGTTTATAAGAGAAAAGTGTCAAAAATGTCAGAAAGATTTGACATTTATTATAATTATCACAACACAAGAAAAATATAAATCAAAGCCGTACTACGAAATACCAATCGATAATAACTGTCTGCCCCTATATTTAGACCGTTAATTGCTTATCACAACTCTTTCGACTTGTTTTGTATATCAATCAAAAAAATTTGATCCAATATATAGAAAAACTGGAATAATAGTAAAAACCAAACCGTTTGACAATAACTGGAAATTCCTCAGACATTTGGGAGCATTCTTTAGTAGATATGTTTTACGGGTGTGTTTTGACTCCGTTTCTCTTCTCCACTCATTTGGCGTTAAATTCTTTAAAACGTTTGCATTTCTTCGCAATAAATATTTGATTCAATAATTTTGTCTTAAATTGAATTCAAACCTAATTTGAAATATAGACCAATAGACAAGAGATAACCCAATAAACTGCTTCTGAATTGAATAGCTGTCGTGAATGGCCAATAGAACTAGCATGTTAGCTTGATCAAAATTGGATATATGGAGGGCCAATTGGTCACGTGCACCTGCATAGCGTTCTCCAAGACTATCCCTTTATAATCCAGTTTTAGGCCCTAAATAGTGAATGCGATTCGAATAAAATAAAGCGAATAATTATGTTATCGAGAGATGAATCATAAAATTATTTATCAAACAATCGCTGCAATGCTGTGAACCAGTTTGACCTCAAATATTATAAAAGTTTGACTCAAAACAACGCCAAAGGGGAACAACAGCTAAAGTCAATGTCCAATAGATCTACTCTTCTCTCATCTCTAAATTTAATGTATTTCTAAATTATATTTTTAACGATGTTTTGCAAAATATGTTGATTTCAATAAAACAATGAATAACTTCATTAGACGACAATAAAAATATTTGCTGACGTCTGACATATTGCTAGGACTCACTACCGATCGGTTAATATGGAATTTGAGAACTTAAACACTCAAATATTTTGAATTGTTGAGGATGTGCTCAACATTGTGTGCATTACTGCAAGCGCTCAGCACATTATAAATGTATTTTAGATTAGTTTAGAAATAGATTCAAACGAATCACATGAATGCAAACAATCGAAGATTTAATCAAATACTTGATTCGTCACAAAAGAAATTAACTCAAAGCTATACTTTTTGTCCCGAATTACCGCTCAAATAAAGACACTCAATATAAGGACTCTGCCATCAAATATGGAGTTATCAACACCTAATTAAATCATTTTTCAAATTGTTTAGCAAATTAATATTTAGGGTTACCCTAAATAAGCATTTTTAAAGGACAGGGATACGGTTCAACATTAAACAAAAATTTGTGAGCGGAAAGAAGGTATTGGAAAAATTATGTCAAATTACGACTATTTAAGTATTATTTAACACAAAACAAGTGATAATAAAAGTGTTCATAATATGGGTGTGTATTGTATTATATGAGTAAAAGTGAAATACTATTACATAAACGTTAACTCAAATTATAGTATTGTTGTCGTCAGCCGTTGAAAACTAATCCAAATTAAGTGATAATTTTGTAGTAAAGTATAGCTTATATTATATTAATTACTGTCAAAAAGGCATTAGTTTTGATTTCAACCAATCATTAAGAATATTCTGATAATTATTTCAAATATCAGTTCATTTATAACAAGTTTTTGCGAACAATATATTCAAATATTTAGTTAAAAGTTTAATAATCTTTTAGTCAAAACAACAAAATGAAAAAATATTAATCTAATGATAAAAACTCAATGTTTTGAACTAAATATTTGAATAAATTAATGAAAATTTTTTTTGTTTAAGAAAAATATATTCCTTTTAACTTAAAAATTGTTATTTTTGGTGAAAAACTAAAACAAGAGATAAATATTTCCAAGTTTTTGACAGATTTTTTAATTGAACTAAAATAGGAAAATGAGTGCAAACAACAAAAACTTGAATTTTAATTGCATTTCTCTTTTGAAGGCAATGCCAGAGATATTGATATAAATTCATTGCAAATGAAGATAAAGACTGAATTCAATTGAAGCAAATCTTTACTCTATTAACATATCATAAATTAATCGCATTTATAAAAGAATTGAACGCCCATAGAATGGAGCATGATGAATTGATAAATTGGTAAATTTTAAGCTTTCTTAGCATATCCTAAAAGCACAGATGACTCTGTTTTTCATTAAATAAGTTATCGATTATTGGCGACAAACCATTTGTAGAATAGATTTAAATCATTAAATATTTGGCAATAGTTTTGAACTCAAATTAATGACATTCCGAGTGTTTTAAACGTTTAAAGACTGGAACTGATTGATAGTGACTTCAATTCAAAAACTTGTATTCAGTGGGAAAAGAATGACATATATTGAAGAGTGGATATACCTTTCGCTGTTGTTTTTCCCACTGGGGATCACTGGATGTGTTAAGTGATAAAAGACTTTTACTAAAAATTAATTAAATTAACATCAAATAGCATACAGGAGTCCTTCCCGTTCCCATTCCTCTTCCTGTTCCATGTATCCGTCTTGAGATGTGCTGTAGTTCATGTCCATACGATGATCAACCACTTCAACCATTTGTCGTCTGCTAAACACAAACTGTGGTGACTTCGGTTCAATCAATGGTTTATTATTAATATCAGAATTAATAGTTTTATTGCTTAAGATTTGAGTGGATTGACGCCAATCGCACACCACTGAAGACTTTTCAACTGATTTTCTCGATCCAAATAAATGGATGTAAACTCCAATCAAAATAACCAAAACAACTATCAATAGTCGAGACCACAACTGATGTCCAGTAAAGTAATTGTCAATGAAATCAATTGCAGTGATGTCGAAGTCAGTTAGCGATGAACTGCCAGACATGCAGTGAATACACTAAAGGCAGGCAATGATCGCCGGTTTACTTGAGTGCTGGCACTGCTCTCAGAGCTCTATCAATAGCTCAGAATATGTCTGATCCAGTCGTCCAATGGGAGAGGAGTCAGGCAGTGAGCAAACAGTGCTTTCAACGCCTCTCTCTGTCGTCATTACAACTAATGTTTGCTCTAAATTCAAACCCAAATCATATCACAACTGAATCACTAAAAGATTTCCAAAACAATAAACAAATAAAACAATTATTTCTTTTGACCGCTTTATTCAACATTTTTTGTTTACTGCTATTAATAACGAATTTAAATTATTGTCGTTTCCTTTCTTTGGGAACATCACTACTACTACAGTGTATTACCACTCACTCAGACATAACAAAACCAAAGATAAAACTTTATTCAAATTAAAAAATACGAACAAATTTTTTTGAAAACTAGTAATTTATTGACTGAAAGAAAAATTATTTTCTTTTTCATTTCAATAAGATTTAGTCAATAAATCCTTTTAAAGAATAATTTCCTTAATAGGGCTGCGCTTTGATTGGATTTTAAGGTTTTCCAATCAAGAATTGGAATTTCAAACAAGATCAAATAGATTAATGAAGTAATGTTTAAGGAAGAGAAATCGAGACATTTGTCAAGAAAACGCTTGTTAATTTATTTTGAATAAATGGGTGAGCAAGATTCAATTATTGAATTGTCAAAAACATTCTGAAATTTTGATAATGGGTTCAATAAATCATTTCTTTCTATTCGACCATAAAATGAAATATATTTTTAAAGTCATATAATCTGTAAAATAATCCCAAAATAACCCTTTTATGAGGAACTTCTGGGAACGGATTGTTATTGAATGGCGAGAAGAGTTGCTCTCATTTTTTAAAATCGTTGACAAAACGAATATTCAATTTATTTTTATATCGAATCGAAAGCAAAAAAAGTTTTTCAAATATATTTTTTTTATTGAAAAGTTTTTATTAAATGAGAATTTAGTGGCAAATAACTGAAGTTTTCACACGAATTCTCATCCGGTTTTATTACGCGGGTTTCGGCACAGAATAAACTGCAATATTTGCAAATTTATTTTTAAGATCAATTTTGTCGCAAATATTATGAGTAAAGAGGACGAGAAATTCAGAAAGACATTAACACTTGAAAGGAATCAACATGGCTAATTTTAGATTCTGATCTTTAAGAATGTCTTTATTAACAAGCTCACTTATTGGTTTAAATTTTTATTTCATTGAATGATTTCCATTTTTATACCAAACATTTTTCTTTGCTAAAAATAAGGAATTTTTGAATTAACAAGATTAAACATGCATTAGAAAGTAGACTATCGATTGTTTTTTATCTTTTCCGACTGAGAGTTTGCATTTGTCTAAAGATTGTCTCAAATTCTATGCAATCGATTATTCAATTGTTTCGACAATCGAAGCATTACATGTCTGTTCCCTTTGTTAGTATAATTTTGTAAAAACCAGTTAATGAGTGCAGTGCCTCATGGAAAAAGGCTGACCTTGCACATCTTGTACATCTCTGAAAGCGACACAGTATTCAAAGAATGAAAAATTTCGATGACTTGTGGTTTTATGAGTCGAATAAAACTAATCTGAAAATAGATGCGATGACACACTCTTTGCCAGAGTTTGATGTTTTGTTTGCCGTCGAATTGCGACCAAATTTGAAATTAAAACCAAAGCGAAAATCAATCTGAGCTCAGATTAAAATTCACTGAAAAAACCATTTATTAGAGAAATAATTAAAACTTAACTGACTTTATATCTAATCGAATCAAAAATAACTGTAAATAACTGTAAGATTTAATAAATTTTTAAAGAAATAAAAACCAATTTTAAGATAAATAGTGACTCAAAAAAGCCATTACTTTATGAAATTTAGAACATTTCGAGGTCTCAGACGAAATGTCATCAAAAATGCCTCAAAGAATAAGCATTTAATGGAGAATTAGTCGACAAATAAGTGCAATAAAACGTCAGATTTGGAATAAAAGTTCATTAATTATATGAAAACTACTATTTAGAGTCAAGTCTAACAAATTGTTACACAAAACAAGAATTTCAATGAATCAGTGAATCACTCATTAAAATCCCAGAAATGCACAAAAAAAATGCGAATACGAAACGCCTTATGTTTTCGACATTTCAAAGGGTTGTACTTCAAAGCACTTCAGAGCAATAGCTTAAGATATGTACAAATCAAGAGAAAGCCTTAAATCTAACAAAAAAATATCTTCTGTCTGACTATAAACATAAAAAGGTTTCATTTAAACTTTTTCAATATCTCTTCTAGGTGAGATTCAAAATCACAAAGACTAAACCATCTCCGATAGAAGACGCCCTAGTACATCATACAATTAAATTCAAACTTTTTGCCGATTTGTAGCTATAAATGTTTTTAATATGTGGGAACACGAATTTCAACCAGTAACTTTTAGGTAAAATGTGTTTTAGCAGATTATTACTTAAATATACATTGAAATTGTCCAGGTAAGGCGTGAAATATGCTGCTTAATGTCTTTTTTCAACAAAAAACTATAAATAATCTGAATATAAATTTGTTTCTGTTTCTCATCAATATTTATATGGAGTTGAAAATTAATCTGAAGTAATGACATTCGGCGCCACATATGGAAGGCTATGTGAGCCTAATGTTGTTTATATAAGAGTCACCTCCGGATATATTTCAATCAAAATTCATAAAATTATTCCATCGTTTGAAGCGTTAATTTTTTTTATCCACTAATTTATTCATTTAATTCATTTTTGCTGATAACCAACTATATATAAAATTCGATAATACCTGGCATAATTTGACGAAATTGGCTGCTCATGAACTTGAAAATACAGGTCCTTTTTTGTAAAATCAAAGCTAAAGCTTTAATTGAATTTTGCATTTATTGAGACACACTTTGCACTCATTCGACTCAATATATCCAAATGTGTTGAACTCAGTATAAGAATTATCTTTTAAAACGCTTAAAATTCACTTAAATTCCAAAAGTGATCTATCAAAAATTCAATTTGATTTTTTGTCGGCACAAATGATTCAGTTCAATTGGTTATAATTAATTGAATAAGAGCAGCCAAGCTCATCTTTTTGAGGAAGTGGTTCAGGGGATTAGTTTCTCACCAGTTTTTGTTAAAATGCTAGAGGGTGGTTTTTGGGTTGAAAAATGGCCAATCACACACCTATATCTCAATTTTAGACTAAATTCAGCTTAAATTGTCCTAAATTGGGCTTAATTACGGTTTTGGAGCAAAAATTTATCTCCAAAGAGGGTTTCAAAAATATTTGAAGTTATTTTTAAATTAGGAAGATTTTCATCGTGGCGCCCCCCCCCCCCCCCCGTGGCGAACCCTGAATAAAAGCTAAAAGTCAACTTTTTAATCAATTAAAGGAAATAAAATAAAAATTGCTGTAAAAGTCATAACTCTATCGAATGATTTGAAATCTGATATAATATTTCGCAGACAGATATCAATTGCCGAAAGAAATATAAGGTTTGCCCCGAATCTAATTGCTCTGATTTCTAACGAAAATCGATTTATTAAAATAACTCTGAATCTAATCCATTAATTTGTTTACTAATTAAACAAATTATCACAAAAGTAAGAAACGATTGTTTGATAATTTTAGGATCAGTTTTATTATTAAATTGCAATTCATATAACTTTCGGAGAAATAGTGTTCTCAACAATCGATGTTTGAATTAATGGTACAATACTTGAGACAAACGTTCGTAAAGAATATTTTTGAGCCTCAGATAAGTCCTCAGAAGAGCCAAAAATTGATTCGTTTTGATTGTATTGACAGACAATTGCTTTTAATTCTTGACTTTGGATTGAATTCGAAAATAATTTATTGACTCATATTTTAATACTTTAGTTAAATATTTAAAGGCATTTATCAAACATTTATTCAAAACTATAGCGAAAAATATTTCAAATATTTTGAGGACAAACGCGAATAATTGGCCGAAATGTCATCATTAGAGCTAATCTTTTGGTATTTTCTTGGAGAGAGTCGACAAATATTTGCGAACAATCAAAGTCTAAGAGCTTTGAATTCGATTCAATTGACAAGAGATGAGTGCCATTAGTTTGGATCACATAATGGAATGATATTTGATTTGTTTATTTCCCAAAAATATATTTTCAAAGAGAAATTTGAAATAATAAAAATTTGTTCAAAAACCGAATCGAATAAAAAGAAAGCGTCAAAACCCTATGTGTGGCACAACCTTTTTTAGGCATCATTTGGCTCTTTGGGGATCTTATAGTTTGGGCTTTAAATTAAACTTTTTTGTCTTTTTTTTATTAAAATCAACGAAAAGATAAGCCAACAGTTATTCAAACCATAAGACTATTGGCCTCAAAGTTTGGGCGAATTAATGATTTTTGAATTTGTTTTTTGCATATAAACTATATTTACATTTGGAATAAAAATGACGAACAAAACAATTAAATTTAAGCACAATTGAGAAGTGCATCAAATGATGTAAAGATAAAACGCTTTTCACTTTTAAATCTATTAATTTTAAGGAATAATAATAATAATAATTATTATTATTATTAAAACAAATAACAGTTTCAGAGTCTAAACCGAAATTGAATTCACAGTTCATTTGTTGTTTCGTCGAAATTAAAACGAATCGAAATTCATAGCAAATAATCGATTCATTGATTGTTTGTCATATAATTACTACATATTAATCGAATTGAGTCCAAAATTTACACAAAACTATTAAATAATCAGCGATTTGTTCACTTAATTGTGGAAATAGTGATGGAAGTGAACGTTAGATGAGTTTTAGTTGCGATCCGATAATCAATCAACGGTTGGTCCGACAATCGGTCAGACGTTCAGTCGGTTTGCATTCAGATATCGTTTAAATCTCTTCGAATTGATTGGTATTCAAATTAATGATCCACTTTAACAACAAAACAATTATCTTCGGCACCAAATCGTTAAATAATCTTCAGTTAAGACAAATCATTCGACAAATTGTGATAATAATAGATAATATTAATGATAATAATAGTAATAATAATAATACTAAACAATTAAATAAGTGTTAATCTCCTACTAAAAGGGTTTCTCATTATTTCTTCTCTAAGAACTCTTCCTCACATGGATTCCAGAGTTGGTCACAGTCTTCGACTCCGAGTCATAATTTTAGTTCATTTGCTATTTTTGACGCTATATTCTTAAAGCCAATGGAAGTGCCAGAAATG
Source organism: Edwardzetes edwardsi (assembly GCA_034693445.1). Classification (NCBI taxonomy): domain Eukaryota; kingdom Metazoa; phylum Arthropoda; class Arachnida; order Sarcoptiformes; family Ceratozetidae; genus Edwardzetes; species Edwardzetes edwardsi. Next base: position 68,654 of record JAQFXL010000001.1, on the reverse strand, counting down.
CGTTTAAATCTGACCCCATTTAGTGAGAGTCGGGGCAGTTTGCAGACCTCAATCTCCCACTGGACCAGAGAGTCGGTGTTGGGGTCTCCGTGAACGCACAGTAGAAGAAACTTTTCCCTCTGTTCGTAGTCACAGTTATTCTTATCTAAAACTTTTCGAATTTCTTGCATTATTTCATTCGGATCTCTCGATGACGTCGTTTTCATACTCCAAGTGAACCGAAGAGATCGCGGTTTAGTCGAATCGTCATTCATTGTTCTGTGCCGTCAAACACAACATTAGTCTATAGACTCAATATTTTACATCAATTTTAACAAACCTTTTACTAAATTTTGAGGACAGTTTACTAAAGAAGGACTGTCTCGACATTGCGGATGAGTCCTGGCTTGAGAGAGGAACACCACCTGGACCATTGTAAGCAGAGGGTTGTCGGCGTTCCCTCGTCTGTCCGCTATGAAATGTGCTTCGATTAACAGTTCCCCGAGGGAATGCCCTATTGACCACTGGTAGAGGAGATATCGCACCTTTGGTTGCAGAAGAACTGAAAGATAAAAAAAAGTCAATTCAATGAAAACAATGTTTTGATATTCAAATGAAACCAAAGAAAACGCAAACAAAAAGTAAACATAAAATAAAGAAATGAATAGAACTAAAGGCAGTAATAGAGGCAGACCTGGACGCGCGACTCGAGTCTCCGCTGTCCGGACGTGAATCGCTCGGATTACGCCCCGCGACAGACATTGACGCCGACTTAATGTGACCTTTGGTTGGTCTGAGAGTCGAAATAGAAGAGACAGTCGACGCACTACTATTGGTATTATCTTCAGAAGTATTACTAGAGTTAAGATAAAAGACAGAAAACATGCAATTCATGACATTCACCAGAAATAGAAGACAAACAAACATTAATTGTAATCTATTCATGCAATTAGTTGTTATTCTATTAGCTATTAATCAAACTCTTTCTCTAATATTTAAAAGGAAGGCATACCTGGGGTTGTCAGCGATGGCTGCCTTCTCAGTGGAGGCACTCTTCTCATTGTTGTAATTATAAGTATTTCTTCGCGGAATACCACTAAATGTGTTCTTCAATACCGCTGCAGAAATGGGAGAAGTGGTCGGCTTTTGTCTCAAAGATCCCATTCCTATAGCAGTTATCTTTGAAGGACTAAGTACTTGAGCGGCAGAAGAGCCACCAGATTCCAATGAGCTGACGCCTCCCGACGGAGATTTGATTGAACGAGGAGTCGTGACTGAAGGAGAGGGCGGACCGTTGGTAGCATTCGAAGTGTTGGTGCCGTCTTTGGTCACTTCTAGATTCGAAATCCGTTTCGTTAAATGATTGACATTTGAAGTATTCTTGGATTCTAAAGCATTCAATTTATGAACCCATTAGGACAGACACCAGATTCAGACCATTGACACAATTTTGACAATCAGTTTAAATACGAAAGAATTGTCGAACAAATGAAAGATAATTGAAATAAAGTGAGAAAAATGATAAGATGTCGAGAAGTCAAAACTGATCCAATGGTCATAATTTGAATCGGTTTTGTCTGATGGGCTGTTAAACTGCATTCTTACCGCTTTGTCTTTTATATGTAGTGGTGGCGGGAGTTGTCGTCGCACTATTGGTAGTATTTTGATTGGCATTATCGCCGCCGTGACTAAACCTTCGCGGCTTAGCCGTTGCTGAAACGCTTCTTTGGACCTTCACATGAGAGGGCGACTGACTATTGGTAGTGATCTCTGCGTTGGCCCGCAAACCACGTAATGATAGACTCGAAGACGAACGCGAATCACACGATTCGTTCTGAAAATAGAATATCAATTAAACGATTGGGTGATTAGAGATGGGAATACCTCAGTCGTGCGCTTTCCTAACAACAAATAGTTAGCCATAATGTCGTCATATTTTCGCTTTGAAAGCGATTCTTCGATTTCTTCTCTTCCGTAACCCATTGACGACAAAATATCAATCCTTCGCTGTTCGGCCAAATCTGATTCGGGTTCGATATATGGTTTGAGTTCGTCGTCTTCGTAGCTAATGTTCATCCACTTGTCTTTCATTATATTCTGTAACCAAATTAATTAATTACAACTCTGAATGAAGCCTTAATTAATGGTAACCTCAAGTGATGCCCTCTTCGCCGGATTCAAAACCAGAAACTTTTTAAGTAAATTCTCGCAATCGGTGGACATATAAAAAGGTATTCTATATTTGCCGCGAAGTACTCTTTCTCTGAGTTCTTTGAGATTTGCGCCGTCGAAGGGAAGGGAACCGCTGACTAGAGTATACAATATTACGCCTAAACTCCAAACTATTAATAAAAATAAATGAATGAATCGTCAAATTATTCACAAAATAGAAAACAAGAGAAGAGTTCAAAACAATACTAACCGTCAACTTCCGGTCCGTCATATTTTTTGCCTGAAATGATTAAAAGCTCATTAGTTTCGAGTGATTAGTAGTGAAGTAGAACATGAAAAACCTTGAAAAAGTTCGGGCGCGGCGTATGGGGGACTACCACAGAAAGTGTCCAACTTCTGGCCGGGAACGAACTCATTGCTGAACCCGAAGTCAGCGATTTTTATATTCATTTCTCCGTCGAGTAATAGATTTTCTGCTTTTAGGTCTCTGTGGATAATCCTCTTTTGATGGCAGTACTGGACGGCGGACACGATTTGTCTGAACTTAGCCCGGGCCTCCTTTTCTTTCATGCGTCCATGGGCTACCAAATAGTCAAATACTTCGCCACCGGAGGCGTATTCCATTACTAAATACAGAGTCTTCTCGGTCTCAATGACCTGGTATAGTTTAACAATGTTTGGGTGATCCAACATCTTCATTATCCTCACTTCTCTAAACAACTGTCCAAATAATAACACCATTAGAATCAATACAATCAATGATCGCTTTTGTATATTAATTTATAGGACACACATCGAAGCACAGGTTTTTTGAATGGAACTGCAATTCATACGAAACTGCCCTCAATTTAAGTCTAATTATTCAACATATGAATCATTTTCAACCAAAACCAGAAAATGTAATAAAACTCAATCTAAACGTCAATTTTCACATCATTTCAATTATAAATAGATTCTAATTATAATTCAAAACAACTTTTTTTTGAACAAAACATTAAAATCTAATCAAAAGAATTACATTTGAAATAAAAATCGATAATTTTGGTCTCAATTCAGTATGAATTCAATTTTGAAATATTGTCTTTTAGACTATTCTTAGCAAACATTTTGTGAAAAAGGCTTTGAAGGCAAACAAATGCATACCTTTTGTAAACTCGAGGGATTGAGTTGTGTTTTATCTATGATTTTGATGGCAACCTCTTTACCGGTCGGCAAATGTTTAGCTAATTTTACTTTTGCGAAATTTCCTTTGCCTATAGTCTTCAGCAGTCGGTAACGACCGATATGTGGCTCTTCCGAAGCACGACTTCTGCCCGTCGGTCGGATGGGATTAATTTGAATCGTTTCCTCATTCTGTCCGACAAATCATTATTTATTAGCCATTAAAACCAAAATTGATAATTATTTGAATCAATGAAAGCAATTGTCATTCAGACCATTGTTTTCTTATCAAAGATCACATAAATTATGAATGATATCAAAGGATTGATTTAATACCTGATCGGTAGCGACCGACTCGTGAACCGTTGTTAACGGCGTTCTAACACTTGCGGCCATCGATTATCTTCAGACTATTGGTTAAACACTTCAATACATCTGATGGAAGCGTTTGAAAAACAAAAATACAATCTATTAATCAAAGCCTAAATTGCGTCCAAATATTCATATATTCATTGAATTTATAATTTTAGACTAAATTAGAAATTCAGTCAAAACTCACAAATTATTTGATAACAAAACAAAAAGAGAGAAAAATCACAGAAATGTTTGAAATGTTTGACGGCTTTTGCAAAAGATTTCCGTTTTATATAATAGTCCGACAAAAAGAGGTTTCAATTGTTTTCTCGTTTAATAATAATGGACTCAAATGTGAAAAAAATGCAAAACTAGTGCTCAGGTTTTGGGCTCCGAATCATTGACCCGAAGTCTAAACAGCACTCAAATCGACCGACGGTTCAGTAAATGTTGTCTTCAGTTTAATTGGGATTTGTTGAACAAAATGAGTCACAACACAAACAGTTGATCACAATATTAATTACATTCAATTCAATCAACTAATGGTTTGGACATCAGATAAACAGCGAATCATTTGATGAGTTTTGGCTAAACTTTTGATATTAAGTTAATATTTATATTATAACTAAATTTGAAAACACATTCAGTAAAATAACTACCAATTAGTTGACAATAACTACGTGAAGACAAACATTGATTTGAAATAAATACACAATTAATTAATTTGTAATAAATTTGAGCACAAAATTAATAGTAAATAATTAGAGAGAAGTGACGGATAGGTTGAGAATCACCTGAATATTGAAAGAATGACTCAAAGAATGACTGAATTAATGCTCTCTCAGTATTGAAGCCATAAAATGGCGATATTTTTATCATACAAACCAAACACAACATTGAAAGGGCGGACATCTGTCCGGGGCTAAAGCAAACACTGCCTCTGTCCGTAAAACATTGGAACTATTGCAGTGATCAAAGTTTCGTAGATATATTTTAAATGTCCAAAACTTCACTGAGAAGATGTATTTTCTCAAATAAACATAAGAACCGTTAGTGAGGTCTGTTTGGACAGCAGTACAGGTCTGGTGTATGTGTGAGTCTAAGGCAGTGATACACTGTTTGCCATCGCATTGAATGCTGTGTTACGTAAAGTCAGTAAAAAACTTTATTTTTTGAGTTCATTCTCTCATTTCTTTTAAACTTCACAATTGAATGAGTCATCAGTGACTTAATCATTAAGAAATACCCTCAGGAAAGGATAGGCGAAGAACAGGTGCAACAACTAGTTTTGGAAGACATTCAGTCGCTCTGGAAGTCTGAATACATTGGCATTAGTTTCTAACATAAAATTAAATAGTATTCGCAGTGATTGCTGTGATTTGAATGCCATTCACAGACTGTTCGCCACTCCGTAACGAAAAGCCAACCATTGAATAGATTTGTGTGAAAAAAGAGTTACTCATATATCAAGGCATTTGAAAAAAGGTTGAAATCAGGAACAAAATATCATTAAATGCTAACAAACTCTTAACTTATGTTAAATTCTAAATAAAATATTAAATTAATTCACTTTTTTGGTTAATTTTCACAAATAGTAATAATATCTTAGTTTAAGAAAATGTGGAAAACCTTTCATTTGTTCGCAAAACCAATTCATTCATACATTCTTTTGGGGAATAAAAACTTGAAAAACATTAAACTTTTGGTGTTTCCTGAAAATAGGTATCAAATTTCAAAACTAACAAAAAAAACAAACATTTTCATGAATTAGTGTTTCCTTTAGTTAATAATCAATTGACTTATTCGTGTCCTTCAATCAAATCAATTTCAAAAATCTTAATGACTATATTTCCACATTAGCTCTACCTGGGCTCTGAAGTAAGCCAACTATTTGCAAGATATTTATTAATATTTTTGTGTTTGATTTCTAATTCTGTTAACTAATACCTAATAACTTAGGTATCGATTACTAAACACATGACTAATCAACAGAGAAATACTTTTTTATGACTTAAAGACAAATTCTATTTTTAACCATTGATTTGAAGTTTTTTGGTTTTCACACAAAAACAGAGCTCTCATTGAAAATTGTGATGAATTCGCTTTAAAATTAACAATAATTTTCAATGAATTTATTTGTGAACTTAAAGCCCATCTGATTATTAGAATAATTAGGATCTGTTGGCAACAAAACTAAAATTTCATGGAATTTATCTAAATTAGAGTCAATTAGAGTTACAGTGAATTAGACTTAAGACAAAAGTCGTACGAAAATATACTTCCAGACAACTATCAAATGTGAGTCAAAACTGAATGAATCAAAAAATATAAAACGGGTTCAACACAATTGTTACTTAATATTGGGGCCAATCATCCAATCACTCGAATATCAATCATTTTGTCTTTCAATTCAGTTTCTCATTCATCGATGGCCAGAGGGGTCATACCCTAAATAGTCCCTCATTGTTAAAATAATCTAAATTTATCAGATAACAAATTCTATCAAGATGAATCATTTTTATAGATGTCTTGAGGCAATCGTATTCTACAAGTTTTCAAACAATATTGGGTCAGTTCTGTAAAATATATTCAATGAAAGCCATAAGAATGTGAAGAATAACTCGATTGATGAGAAATATTTCATTTCTTAGCCATTCGTCGATAATTAAAATGAGCAATGAATCAGATTTTGCAATAATTTGTGTGTATTTGGAAAAAAGTAAATTTATTATAATTAAGAACTGAATGAATACAATAATTAACAGATTCTTATAATTATCTTATAATTGATTTCTCAAAACATCACAATTTTGAAAATAATTCCCGAATAATGTTTGCCATTAAATAACTGCTTTTTGATTATATATTACAAACTTATACTAAAAGCTTAAAACTATTAGATTTTTATTGCAATAAAAGTAATGAACACTTATTGTAACGAATATTCCGAATAAGTTATAGTTTGCAGAATATGACAGACATTGGATAAAAAGCACTACTTTTCAGCACATAATTTATAAAATTGTGGTTTTGTTTGAGAGAACATAAGTTTGAAAACCGTTCTGAAGAGTATTCTGAAACTGTATTCAGTCTGAAAAAACGTGTCTTTAGATATCACTTCAAATAAAAATATAAACAAATTGTTGAAAACATTTACAGTAATCCGTATTATCTGAGAGATAATCCGTTTGCATAACAAATCGGTTCCGAAATCAATGTTTTATACATTTTTCACAATAACTTAGATTTTAATTTCAATAAATCTAAAGACAAATAACAAAAATTCAGTCCCAAAGAGAATGTGAATGACGTGTAATCACAGGTAAAATCATAAACAAAAACCTAAAATATTGTTTTGAAATAAAAGCTAATTCTGTTTTAATCCCGAATATAAATGTGAGTTAAAGTTGAAATATCCGATTAATGGATGTCTGGATTCGATTCTCGGCTTTTGTTTCGTATATTAATCCAATATTTGAGTGAAGATTACTATCAATAACTACGAGAATATTCTTATAAAATACATGAATTGAATGAATTGAATATAATTATGACTCCAAAGAAAAACAAATTTAATAAAATGAAAAGATTTGCAAAATTCCAAAAAATTCTTAATTACTGTTACTTTTATTCCTGAAATACTCGTTTCAAAAATTTACATTTTGGGCCAAAATTAGATGTTTTCAGTTATCCTTTTCCTTTTTGGCGGGAAATGGAATTTTAGCTCTTATTCTGTTCAAAAAAATCAATAATTAGTCATCAATTGATTCCAAATTAAATGAATGAATACTTTGAAGTGATTTCATTGATCTGAGTGGAGGCCAGACTTAAATATTGATCGATTTGTGTCTTATTCATTTCATAGACTTTGGGAATTGAGAAGAGTCCCAAATATGCCAAGATGATAAGAGTTAGACCATTAAACCAGGAGCCGATGTATGTCAGACACCAGAACAGTACCACAAACTAAAGATTTATCGAAATGATAGACAAATTGATTGTAAAATGCATTGAATTAGTGATTACTTTAAGTGAATCGATAATGTCTTCGACGAGAAAAACTGATCGCAATTTCTTTATAGTGCAGTTCGAGTGCGACACAAATGAATCGACGATTTCATGGATCCGTTCACTCGAAGGCGTGATTTCGACCTCCAAATACTCTCTAAGAAATTGCAAACAATTAAATGTAATCAGTAAAGAGTGGATCACTTACTTGAATGGATGGCCTTCATTGGTCTTTTGAACGGCTTGTAAGATATTCTTATAGATTCGGAACGAAAGTGTGACAGAGAGGGCCGCCAATGAGGTGTAGGCGATCACTGATATAATCGAAAAGACGGTTAAAGACAGGAGAATTGCCAGTCCGGCCCCAAAAACCACTCCACTCTTCTTAGGGTCGCGCCAATACACCAATTCCGCGACTAAATTACATTCAATCAAACATATTATCAATTTTAGTCTATAATCAAAATTTTACTTTTCATCAGTTATTATGAGATGAGTTCTGAGCTTTTAATAAGTATTTAAATGTCTATATTGTGAGCCATTAGTCTAAGTTTGGCTCCATTTGTAGGATAAACAGCAGTTATGGAGTCCAACACTTATGCAATAAATTGATTGACTGCTTCTTCACAGCAAAACAAACCAAATATCGATCGGTTCGTCAAACGGATAGAAACAGAGTTCGCAATAAAGTATACGTTTTGTTGTGTAAAACATATATAAACAGAAAACCTCTCCTTTCAGACAATTATAAACCAAACGACTGATAATTTTCGTAAAGATAAGAATCGATTCTAATTTTATGATTCATTGATTTAAGGAAATTCTGTTCTTCAAGACATTAAGATAACAAATAAACGATTCAATTATCAAAGCTTTCAATCAAATAATAAATGTTAGATCAGATTGCTCTCCAATTGAATTTTGAACTAGTAATTTTTCTGCAAATATAACTCAAAACTTGTGTTTCTGTGGACTTTCAAATGGTTAGTAACAGACAATCAAAAGCACATCCACTTCTTTGACAGCATTACAAAACGGAGTGATATAATAGTGAAATGAGTGGAGTCCTCAGATCTGAGGCAACCCTAAGTTCATTGTCAACGAACCCTGAATATTATGGAATTTAAAAAAATTTTATTCCATGTTTATTGTCATTCAATTTTTTCACTCAATAAATAGTATATAAAGAATACGATGAAAAAAATTCATTATTATTTCAAATCAATGACTTGAAATCGACATAAATTTAGTGTTGACTCAGAATTTTCAATAGCAATGAATTGATTGAATTAATTAGATTCTAAGCAGTCTTTACTTGACTTTCATTAACTTTGAAGAGAGTCTAAAAGACAAAGAATGACGAATCAAATTAATCGAATCATTGCTTCTAATTAGTTAACGCCTATTAATAGTAGGAAAATAATACAATAATTGTGAAAATGATCTTGGTAGTCTAGTTGGACGATTGGTGGCTATTATTTAAAAATAAAACACAATTTATATTTTCAAACAAAAAACAAATGACTTTAAAAATGAGAGACAACTCTTCAGAGCGTAACCGACAGGTTTGCAGTCAAATACATATTAAATAACAGAAAATATTGCTAACGAATAATGTTTTGGTTTTACCTTTGATGGCAATACCATTATACCATCTATTGTCTGATTTGACTGTTACTGAATTTGGTTCCATATCTGAAGACAATTCTCACACAATTGGGCACAAAATTAAGGACTGAATCAAACGCTTTTTAGAAAATAATTGACTTTATTTGCAGACTTAGCTCTGATTTGAGTCAATACGAGGATAAATACGACAATAATTAAGAGAAGATTTATAATTTGTGTAAAACTTGAAATACAAGGAAAGCAGAAAACTAGAAGTCTAGAGGTAGGGAAGAGCCTCACAGTGTCTGACAGCCAGTGAACAGCACTAAAATCGAAACCTGAGCCAAACGCGCCAAACGAGAGCTAACCGTTGAGTCGGGAGGCGATCGCATAATACAACGCCCGTACACAGGGATCAGCTGTACTGCTATAAACTCAACTGTATTGCACACAACACAACACTCTGGAGTGACACCAATGGTTCACAACACATATGAGCCAATCATATGATACATTTTGTTGGTTCACAGCGAATGACTCAATGCTTACATAAAATAAAGACAAATCTAAATCATGAGAACCACGAGTTCATCGACTAATCGCTTCTCAAATTAATTTTAAATAAAACTTTTAAATATTTATAGAATCGATGTCTCAAAAGATTGAATACTAATTAAAACAATTTATATTTATCTCTCTATCTATGGTTAGCCCTAAGAAATAATAAACATTTTGTTTGTTTTGAAATAACCTCTAATTCAAACGATTGTTAATTATTTCCATTATTTTCTTTGATACTTAACTCACGAATTAGTAATCATTTGTTTGCATAAAAACGAGTGAAAAAGAAGACAAAAATTAGACAAATGTTTGAAAGCAAATGAAACACATTTATCGTCTCAATTGTCAGATGACTTATGCATTAGAAAAATGCTGTTTTACTCGCAATTAATTATTAATAATCTGTATTAACACTGATATACAGATAAAATATTGAAAGAGAAAATCAAATATAAGTTCTTATCAATGCTTTTAGCAGTTAAGCATTTCAAAGCTATGGCTCAAAATGCAAGCTCTAGTAACAATTTTTCGATTTCCAAAGCAGCCAAGAGTTCAAAGGTTTGATAACAAATTTGGGCAAAAGTTAAGGAAAATATTTATCGGAAACAATTTTGTACGACTGTATTGTTTACTCATCTCATTATAACTCATTACAACTGTAATCATAAGTTATTTTAATCAACTGATAAAACACTTCAAATATATCTGAAGACAAACTAAAATAAGACTAAAACTAAATACTATTTTTAGATTATAAACACAAATAGTTTGAAGCTATTAATGTCTTACCCGTCCCATTCAATTGATTCGGGTTAAACCACGCACCTATATGACAGTCGGAGGCGCACAAGGAGTTAAGCAAAAGTCATCCATTAGATTTTTATATTTTAATTTAATTTTTAAAAATAATTAGAGAGAGAGAGAGAGAGAGAGAGAGAGAGAGAAACAGACAGAGAGAGAGAGAGAGAGAGCATATGTTAAGCCAATGCATTAATAATGGTTGAGCATGCTTAATTGGTGTCCCATTTACCGAACTATTATTTTGTCCTTTTATCAAATCAAACGCCTTTTATAAATAGCTATAAATCTATAGAAATATATCTAATGTTTCAAAATTTCTCAAAAGTTTAGTTTATCTGAAATTAATTTTGGACTCAATTGACTAAAACGTGTCGAAAATGATTACGCAATCGATAAGGTATTGCAGGCATTGACTCATACCGTATGTTATGACAAAATTTGTCTCAAAACAAATGTATTGAATTACAAAACAGACTTAAAGACAAAACACCAGACAATTGTATCGATAGATCCGAGTCTTAAACCGAAAAATAGTTCGATTAACGAAGAAATCGGTCGAAACCCGGAACCAAAGCTCATATCAAACAAATTAAGTAATAAATAGGTTTTGAAAACAAATGAAAAACATTTACAAAACTATTGAATCAATTGAAATGACATCAAACGAAACATTACTCACTCGGACTGAATGGACAGTTGCACTCATTGGTCGATGTGATGACCGCGTGTTCCGACTCTTGTTTAGCCATCTTCGCAAAAATTATCTCTTTTTGTGGTTCGTCTGCTTTCGTTGCTTTGGTTTCGGTAAACGACAAAATCGGCGGCTCTTCGATGATCTCAATCGGTTGAGAAGAAGTGATTTGTTGTGAAGGGATGTCCTCTTCCAAGTGATGAGTACTTGAAGTGAATGTTGGCTCAAAACAATCTAAATTTGGAGATAGAGTTGGATTGAAGTCAGTCTCGCTTTTATTGGTTGACTCAGGAATTGACTCAATGTGCGAATCACTCAGCCTTTTGTCCCCAGCACTGGAGGGCAACACATCTGTTCCCTTATCTCTCGCAATGGTGTTGAAAGCATCACTCAGGGCGTGGTTTGGCTCTATCTCTGACTCAGACATCGACTCAATCATTGAGTGCGACTCATAGGCTATGGGAACGCCACTCGGACTCGACTCTGACGGTTGTCTTAAACTTTGATCCAAATTTATTAAATTAGTGGATACTTTGGGCTTAAGTTCCTCCAAATCGGTGGAAATGGTTTCAAAGGGTTCGCACTTTTCGACGAACCGCTCGAACTCTTTTTCGGTCTCTTTATTGCTTTCGGTCTTATGTTTGTGAGGCGTCGAAAACGGGTCGTCACTATTCAGTTCATATGCAGACAGTTCTTGTGAATTGGGCTCTGAAGAGGTCGAATCGATTCGTAGATCACTTCCAATTCCATAGCTCTGAGCGGTTAAGACATTGTCATCAGATAAATGATAGAGGAGTTCCTCTTTTGATTGATTCTGTGGTTCATTCGGAATATCGAAAATGTTTTCTGATTTGGTTTCAGGACTACCTCTAAAAGCGAGCGATTCTTCGTCTGTTCGGTGTCTTTCAATGGGTTCCATATCGATCTCATCATCTGATTCTTCTTCGTCTTCTTCCTCTTCATCGTAGATGTATTGCTGGATAGGAATACCACTGAATCGTTGTTCGCTTTGAATATCAATATTTTGATGTATCGGCTCTTCGACTATTGGTTCGCTCAATGAATGTTCCATAGATTCGGGATTGTGTCCATCTATTGCTTCGTTGTCCGTCTTCTGGAACTCAAAAGCATTGCTCAGAAGCTGTTGCGACACATTTTCGGCCACTATTTCTTCGGGAGTTTCGCGTTTGACTTCAAACTCAAATGGCGACGACTGCTCTTTAGGTCTGTTTTGCTCGAGAGTTGAATCAGAATAATCCATATTTTAGACAATATGACAGATATTTGAAAATCAATCAATTGATGGATGAATTGAATAACTAATGGAAACAAATATTTAAAATAATTGTTTCGATGAAAAAACACATAAATACTGAATGAATGTCGAGATCTAAACGAGTATTAAATGCGAGTATTTCTGAACTCAAATAAAATGAAGTATTTCTTAGGATTCAGACAATAGTTGAGACAAATCTTCTAAACTTGGATTCAATGGATTAGCAAATCGTATGTATGAGTAGTAAAGCATTAGTCATAGGATTGGATGCTTTGATCGCAACCTAACTAAAGCATTGAATGACTGCTTCTCTCTTACGCTACTCTCAGACATATTCTGCGGCAGAATTACGTCATAGCAGTCATACCAGTGCTCTGTAGGTTTCGGTGGCACTGGTAGGCGTTCAATACTTATTTTCACAATTATGTGGTTCTGGGCTATTCACAGCAAATCAATCATCCAGATCAAAAGTTTCTATAGTTTTAGTTCAAGTCCCTTTAATCAAACTTTGCCAGATAAGTGACAAGATTCACTTTTAGTGGATTTTTCCTAAGAAAAACTGTCAGAATATTGAAGATTCAATTGAAAGCATTCGCAAAAAGTTTGAAAAACTTTTCGTTTTGTGAGTCTCAGGATTTTGGATAACGAAAGCTATAATTTAATGTTATGTTTAGTCATTTGTGTGAAAACTGGTTTCTATCGCATGTAATTTGTAGGCATTGCATAACAACAGTCCGAAGCAATGACCCGAACTATCACTTCTGTGTCTAATACGAGTCAGACTATTGTTTGCAAATTTCTTTGAGTCATCGAAGCGTTTAAAGTCAAAAAAGATGTGAAATTAGTTTATAGTTTTACGAATTGACTGTAAAATTGTCTTTTATTGCTTTCATAACCAATAATAGTTTGATGTACTCTCCTAGTTCATATTCTTTATTATAATTTTGGCACCAATGAAAGAAATGATCGATGAGAATCAATAGGAAGATTTAATCAAGTTTAGTTAAGTGCAAAATATTTGATGTATCAAAAAAATACGAATAAATCAATTAAATTGTGGTTTTGATAAATGTTAAAAATAATTAGTGTTTTCTTATAATTACATTTTTCTTCATAACTATTAAACTTTTGTTTGTTTTGTTCATAATTATAGTTCACTTTCCAAGATTCTCAGTGGTTTAGATTTTTAAATTGTCTCTTTGATTTTGACTAGATTCTTTTAAGAATTATTTCCATTTGAAAGTTGCAGTTAATTTTTGGATTGTTTACATCGAAATTAAAATGATTTGGAAATTATTGTCTCAATTATGAGATATTTTTAATATAAAAAGTTGAAAATTTATAACAAGAAATCATTGAAAGAAAGGTAAAACAAAAATGAAATCATTAAAGGAAATGGTTAATCAAAATAACGAAGAAATAAATAACAATTGATTGAGAAATTGCTTTTGTGTAGATCTGGTCCTCAATTAGTCTGATGCTTTTGAGCTGATGTCCAGGTCTTTTGAAGCATTTTTCTGTCCAACTGAACTGCTTTCAGATTCTTTTAGTCTTTTATTGTCTGATCTCTTCTGATGTGAATACTCTGTCTTTACCACAGATTTGTGTTTTTGTTGAACTTCTCTCAGATTTCTTCGATTTGTGTAAAAAGCGATGACTAATACCAATACAAACAGAATAAGAAGGAGTGAAGCAATGATAGAGTTTAAAGTTTTAAAGTCGTCCCTCGAGTCGATTGCATCGGATTTCATTGAGATGTCAGCCCTCGAAGATTCACAGAACAAGTCGTCGTAAAATGCCTTTCTCTTAATAAATAATTTTTATCAACAAATGAATGATTTTAACCTTTTTATGTATCAGAAAAGTAAACCTGTAATCGACGGTATCTCATAGATTGATCATTTTTTTGGCCCATTTTAATGAGTTGATCAAGGACATACACTTGAATCCTTTCCCCAAATTTTCTCGCAGACAAAAGGAACATAGAATCGCCGACAATCCCTCTTTGATGGTCAGTATGTGTGTCATGAACTCCAATAATCTCATCAAAAGGAAGCCGTGACCGCAATCTTCCCAATGAAACTGATTTAAACGAATTTAAGCCATATATGAAAGGTGATTCATTTTTAAACATGAAATTCAAATTTTTTGAAGTGAAAGAAATTCTCAGTGTTTTTCTGTCGTGAATATCGGGGAAACCAATCAAAACCATCAAACTTTCTCTTCTCGGATATTTCACTGCATTCCACACTCCAAAGGCTTCAATGATGTAACCATTATGTTCTAGATTACTGTCTGCTTCAATTGAAATGCCTTTGAAATGCATATAGCTATTCATGTTTTTTGTAGTCAGAGGTACGATCCGGTTCTCTCCGACCATAAACACGGCGTAAATATATTTTCCAAAAGTTTTGTGCATTTTATTACTTTTGCCACGAATTAGAACTTCATAATGTTGTGAAGCATCGCCTGTAAGTCCTCGGGGAACAGAAAACCCCATCACTCGATGAGTGGTGTCTAAAAGGCATTGAATTTTCACAATTATCTAAAATTTAATTCATTTTTACCGAAATAATCGTTGAGGAGATCCGTCACATATTTATCATAAGAGAAACGGTTGTCGTTATGTTCATTATATACATAGAAGTGTTGTCCCATTTGATGGTAGTGATGACTCCCGATTGTGAACACGCTTTCGACTGAATTAATTTTGTTTTCGTCACAAACTTCTTCTCTTTTGATAGTAACTAAAGAAGTGGTCGAATTGAACGGACAATTCAATAGAGAGTATATTGTGACAGGTACATAAACCATAAGCACGGGACTCAAGCCGAATCCGGTTAATGGGTGCTTCAATTTGACTCAATTAGATGAGTTGATAATCAAGTTTAGTAAATATCTTACTTTAAGTACAATTTTGTCGCCTTCTTTGACGACTCCAAAGATTATACTTTTTTTGTAGAGAAGTATTTGTGAATAAAATTTGAAGAGAGATAATGAAAATCCGGACACATTTTTTTCGAAAATCTGTGTTATAGTCTGCGACCCAATCTTAAACTCAGGATATATTTGCATTTCTACCGAATTCAAGCGGCTTTCATCGCCCAATTGGTGAACAGCCCAAAGCTTAAGACGTTTGTTGATTTGGTCATTATTTTGCATTGCAGTAACTGATATCATAGGAATTGAAGGGTGCAGGTTTGTCACAATAGACTCGCATAACTTCACATTGTCTTCTTCAAGAGTCTTGTTTCTAAATTGTTGGGCACCAGCAGGTGTATAGTATAGACTCTTAATTACCTTTTGTTTTTGACCCTGTATCAATTTATTATTTGTGCCGAATAGGCAGACACTGAAGTATTCATTCGATTGGGAGTAATGATCATTACATCGGACATCATCTCCAAAGCATATGTCGTGAAAGCCTCGATTGAAAGTGAACCCGGTCACCGCATAAGAGGTATCTATTGATCAAATGACTTATTTTCAAGTTTATTGATGTAATTTTCAAGTTATCTACCAAATTCATTATCTTCCAGAATTGCAATAATATCTGAGTCAAGACGTAAGGGAACAACAAATTGGGATTTATTGTTAGGTAATCGAAATGGTATATCGAAACCATGATTATTTAGTCGCCAAAATCGACCCTGCTCCTGAAAATATACATCTCTTCCGAGAGTAAAAATCGATAGAAATCGTCGATTCGGATGACAGAAATAATTCGGATCAAAAGGAATGGCCTTTTCTTCGCATCCAATCATTTGTCTGACCGTCAGTTCCTTTTGAGAAAAACATAAATATTGAAATCTTTGGGCAAATATTTCAACTGACTGTCTGTCTGATATTTGCTAGATGATAATTGTTTGTCCGGTTAAACTCAAACAAATTGAGTCGAGTTTCAAGAGTACAGTTATTTGAACAAGATAACACACTATAGTTTTGGTTGAGTCTGAAGAGGTAATAAGCGTCGAATGGATGTGTCCTAAATTCGGTGTCTAAACCTTTGTTACTATATATCAACGAATAGAGTTCCGACTCATTCCTAGGCTTTTGTAACGTAATTCTAATGTCCTGATAGGCGTCAAACAGAATTGACCATGTTCTTGGTTCAAGCACACAAATTTCTTTGAAAAACGATATTAACTCAGGTTTAATATTGTAAAGCCGGCCACTTCCAAGTGGGTTGTTGGCCGGCACTCCATAAATATGTTGAGAGACATTCGTTAAACTGATTTTCGAGTTGTTATCTGAAACGGATTCAAATTTTAAACTTTAAGAAATGTAACCAAAGAATACTGGAGTCCACTGAACAGGTGCTGAACAGGTGCCTGATTTGGGCGAAAAACTTAAGCATTTTTTTAATTTTTATTTTATGACAAACTCTACTAAAAAGATTTTCTGTAATTTTTAATTATTTAAGTTTCGATTTCAAGACCAAGATCAATTTTTATTCATCTTTCCGACTGATTTAAGTAATGATGATATAAATTAGCAGAAATTTCTGAAAAGTCAAGTTAAGGCAATACTAAACAGACCTAACACTTACTTTTGTATGTATTTTATGATAGAATTTCTATTTATTTAGGTTTTTCTACCTGAGATCATCTGTCAGATTACCTAGGGATTACCTAGGAATTCTGTCAGAAAGTATTCATCAAAATTATCAGTTATTGAGAAAAACTAACCGAAAGCGTTATAAATGCAAACCAATTGCGCGATGAAACTCCATCTAAGTTTATTGTAGATTTGACATGTCTCATTCTTATCACCCGACAGTGACATAAATGTGGCACATTCTTCATCTGCCCGCCTGATCATTGAGTTTGTTATCTTGTGAGATATTATTGCTTTGGTCGGATCTGAACAATACAACAATCAATTGATGTTTTATTTTGAATTATATTAGAAATGAATGCATAGAATTGAGTGCAAACCGATAACAATCCCATTGAACGACAGATTTTTGATGTCATTGTGAAGGTCTTCACTCAAATGAACCCTTTCTGTTCTGTTGATACTCTTGTTGTAACTTTGATCGACATATACCCTCCAGAGGCTTATCTCATCGGATGACATCTCTTTCATCTGAATGATTAAATCTTTGTACAAATTAAAGATACCTATGATTTTCAGTTTTTGGGATGAGTTGACTTCGCAAAGATACCATATTTTCGGCCGTACAGAAGAACAGATCCAAAAGAATTGAAATATCAACGAAATGGTTATAATGTGAAAGATTTTCATTTTTTGAAAATAAATAGAATATTTAATTAAATATTAATAAATTTACAAAAAAATTTGATTTCAAATGTTTGCGCGAACTATCCTTTTTTCGGCCATTTCTGTTATTTATCCTATATTTAACTTGATTAATCTGAATCGGTTCGTGCTATATAACTGAATTTAGATTTTCTCGCAAAAAATGGAAAAATGTCACAAATTTTTCAAGAACTCATTTTATGTTAAATTTAATTATTGTGTTAGGTTAAAATAATAATACTTTTAAAATTTTATCTCAAATATTTTTTGACCTATTCGACTTTTAAATTTATATCGAAAAATTAAAAATGGCGACAAATATTATATTGAATCAATGTAGAATTTAACGAAAAAAAGTATATGAAAATATCAATTGACATCCTTCATCAAAACATTTTTAAATTTCACTTGAAACTTTAAATTCAAATAAGTCGAAAAGTATCAATTTGATCGATATTTTTACTTCGTATTCATACTTGTCGTTGAATTCTACATCGATTTCATATATCATTTGTCCCCAATTTCGGGTTTCTCAAATAAGTCAAAAAATTTTCCAGGTACAATTTTAAAATTTATTCATTTGAATTCAGCGTTAAATTTAACATAAAATAAAATCTTTAAATTTTTTTTCTTTTTTTACGAAAAGACTGAATTTATTGCCAACCAATCAAAGAACAATTAGACCCCTTCTTAAAAATCCCTTCCAATGACTATCCCTGGATTCAATCCATAAGTACATTGAATATACCTATTAAATACATATTAAGTTAAATATAATGATAACTGAATTTATTTGTATATTTGAAAAAATAAATTCCGATTCAAAAGTGTATTGAAAATCATATTTGAAATAAAATCAAAAAAAACAATTTTTAGATAAGTTTTGGCTGAGGTCTGGATAAGAAATGTTAATTAAGTCATTGATGCTTTTGAACTGATGTCCAGGTTTTTGGAAGGACTTTCTTCAGTTTTAGCTACTGTTTGATTGAATTCTTGTCCAACCGAATGGCTTTCAGATTTTTTGAGTATTTCATTGTTTGGTCTCATCTGTTGTGAAGCCGTTGCCATACATTTGTATTTTAATTCAAATATCCGCTCATTTCTGCGATAACTGCAAAAAGCGATGACTAATACCAGTGATAACAGAACCAAAAGGAGAAACGCAAAAATGGAGTTCAGAGTTTTGAAGGCAGACTCGGAATCACTTGAATCGGATTTCGCAGAAACGGCAGTCTTCGCACAGAACAGGTCGTTATAAAAGACATTTCTCTAAATATAAAGTATTCATTTTATATAGATTTCAACAAATTTGATGGCATTTATACTTTTAGTTCGTAGACATCGCTAATGGAATCTTTAAATAATTCATTGCTTTTAACGGGTTTACTGATGGCATACACTTTAATGGGTTGACCCGCTTTTCTTCCATATAAAAGGAGTAGATTTTCTCCAACGATCCGCTTCTGATGGTTAGTAAGTACGCCATGAATTCCAATTATTTCGAGTGGAGATAATAATGATCCGAATCGCGAAATACTTGTAATCCAACCTTTTTTAGACTCTAATGCGATAGTTTTAGTGAACATGAAAGCAAAACGATCTGGATCAGTTGTCGCCACTAACTCCGGAAGTGAGTTATTATTAACTCTTTTGGAACCGATCCAAACTAAAATGGTTGCATTTTGGGGGTCTTTTGATGTTCCGAAAGCTTTGATAAAATCGTTATACTCTGGGTTAACGTTCTGTCCAATCGAGCAATTCTTGAAATATTGATAGAAAAGATAATTTCGAGTTGAAAGGGGAAATATCCCATTTTCTCCGAACATAAAAACAGCGAAAATATATTCGCCGAGACTTCTGTGCATTTCATTACTCTTGCCGTGAATTAAGACTTCGAAATGTTTGGAGGCTTCTCCTATTTTACCTCGCGCAACGGAAAACCCCGTCACTCTATGTCTGGTATCTAAGAGTAACTGAAATTTGTTAAACATTACAACAAAATTCAAATCTTACCGAAGTAGTCATTGAAGAGATCCGTCACATATTTATCATAAGAGAAACGGCTGTCATTACGTTCATTATATTTGTAAAAGTGTTGCCCCAACTGATGGAACTGATGCTCTCCTATTGTGAACACACTCTCCACTGAATTGATTTTGTTTCGTTGACAGACCTCTTCTCTTTCAACACTAACTAAAGATGTGGTCGAATTGAACGGACACTGAAGTAAATCATATAATGATAGGGTTTCACCAAATGGTGGCTGAATGCAACACATTGTGACTTGGTCAGTTTGATTGATATTTTTATATAAGATAACTTACTTCGGCGTCTATATTATTGTCTTTATAATGAATTAAACTGAAGAGAAGCCCATTTTCGTAGAGCCAATACTTTTGCAGATATTTGAAAACAGATACTCGAAATCCAGTGGACTTCACTTCGGAAGTCTGTAAGAGCTTTTGCTTCTCGGTCTGGAACTTCATTTCAGGAGCTATTGTGACCACGGTAAACTTCAAGTAATACTGATCAGCGATCTGAATGACTGCCCAAAAGTCAAGATATGATATGTTTTGTTCATCTCTTTGCAATGCAGTCACTGATGTCGTTGGCATTGGGTGGTTGAGCCATATAGGAACGAATGAACAGATTAAGTCCATTTCCCATTCAAGAGTTTTATTCCTGAATCGGGTGAGTCCTGCAGGTGTGTAGTATAGAGTGGTCGACACCTCTGGTTTTATGTCTTTTCTGAATTCATTGCTTATACCATAGAGACAGGCAGTGAAGTACTCATTGGTTTTGGACAGCACTTGATTACAGTAAACATCTTTTCCGTGGCATAGATCGTGAAACCCTCTGTTGAATGTAAATCCGGTCACCGGATAGGAGGTGTCTATCGATTCAAAATTAAAGTGAAATCGAAACGAATTTTAAGATTTGTTTCATTTATTCACCGAAATCTTCATTTTCTAGAATTGCGGTCACATCTGAGTCAAGACGTATCGGAGCCATAAAATGTGAGGGCATGTCATTTAATCGGAGGTCTAACTTCTTATAATTGAAGCCGAAGTTATTGTATCGCCAAAACCTTCCCGTCTCCTGAAAATATACATCACTTCCGAGCGATAGAATAGATAGAAATCGTCGCTTCGGATGACAGAAATAGTTCGGATCAAATTGACTCGACTTGTCTTCACAGCCAACCATTCGTCTCAGCGTTAGTTCCTTTTGAGAGAATAAGTAATGAATTGTTGTTAAAATAGGCAAATATTGAAACTGAACTGTCTCAGTTAGTTTCTTTTGTTTTGTTGTCGCGTTGTAATCGACAAATGTTAGGGACATAAGGAGTGATGTGTCGAGAGTGCAAGGGTATTTGCAAGTCATTAGACGATAATAGCTGTTGAATCTAAACATGTAGTGAATCTCATCTGGGTGAATATAATTTGCCGCATTCCAATATACATTATAATCTTTGTAGTATTTCCATTGTATCACATTTTGTGGGTATTCACTGTCCGGCTCCGAGAGTTTCCATATTCGGACTGAAACCGAATCGTCTTCGGCGTCGTTGTTCCAAATTGACCAGGTTTTATGAGGGAGGTGACAAATCACTTGAAAAAGTTCAAGCAGCTCAGGCTCAAGGTTGGTAAGTCGACCACCTGGTCTTCTTTTCTCTTCTAATGCCTCGTGGATTGATGGGCTGTGTTCGTATTCAGACATACTAGTGTATAGGGCCGGCACCCCATAAATTATATCAAGATTTTTGCCAACATAAACTAAAATTCGATATTATTAATGAAAATTTGGTTTCGTTTTAATTGGTTTACCATGAGCATTATAGACACAGACCAATCTTGAATCCATAACGAAGCGGGTATTGAGGTATGCCTGACATGACTTATTCACCCGTTGATACGTTGCAGCAGTGGTTTGATTTGCACTTTCATCGGGTAGACAGTCCTTATATATTTGATGCGTCTGCCACTCCATAATAGAGTGGGCCATCAGTGGCTTATCTGGATCTTAACAATCAAATAGTAAATTGCTTTAATAATGAATATATTTGAGTGCAAACCGATAGGTTGTCCTCTGAACGACAAATTTTGGAAGTCATGGTATAGATCTTCACTCAAATAAACCTTTTCTTTGATTCTTTTGGCGATATTTTTGGGGTCTTTCAGATCGAAATTGATGTCATCCAACGGTTTTATATCTGTGTCATAGATTCTCCAGAAGGTAGTGTTGCTGGATAACTTATCTTTCATTTGAATAATCAAATCTTTGCGTAAATTGAAAATACTTAATATCTCCTGATTTTCTGTATCGCCTTCGGAAAGGTTTTTATTCAAATCGCAAAAGTTTCGGACTTCTTTCGGTGGACGAACTGAACCACTGCTCCAGAAGAATGTGAAAAACGCCGACAAAATTGTAATAAAAAACACTTTCATTGAAAAACTTTGAGAAATAAATTTTTGTTTCGATTCAAAAAATTGAAAATTGTTTTCTCAAATATTTGACAATTGTTTGCGCGAACAGTGATTACGAAGACTTTCATTCAATAAACACTTCAATCAAATCTTAAAACAATTAATAATTTGATTTTAAGTAAAAAATTCTTCTCTTCGTAGAGAAAGCATTTGTGTCCGTCTTTTCCGCTCTTTTTTCTTGGCTTCGATTTAATTGACAATAATTTTAATTAAAATATTAAATCGATTTACAAAAAGTTAAATCTCGTAAAAAACCATTGAATTTATTGATTAAAAAAGTTTAATCAAAACGTCTATAAAATTAAAATAAAGACAATTTGTTTTAGTCGTCGTCATCGACTTCTTCCTCCTGTTCGTGATGTCCACCCGAAGCTAATTTGAGTAAAACTTTCCTAACGTCCAGATCTATAGCTTCTGCGACCGCTTTTGGTTTTTTGAGGCCATCATTCAGTTGAAGACAATTAACTATCGGCTCTTCAATTGGACGACAAGGGGTTCCACTATACAAATAATTGTGATCCAAGACTTCTACCGAGTTTTCAATCACTTCTTCCTCTTCAACCGATCCATTTTTGATGGCTATCAATAAGAAGAAGAAAATAAGATAATAATAATAATAAATAAGATATACTTTGATTGGATTTCATCGACCGGAGCGACATATCTTCCAATTGCAAGCGATTCTTCTGTTCGTCCAATTTGTGGATCAGGTCATCAATGAATTTCTTCTCTTCTACCAAATACCGCATTTGTCTGATTTTGTCGCGAATCTCATCGGCTTTATTCATATTATAATCGTTTAAATAAAATCTTTGAATAAAATTAATTAATTTAAGAAAACGTTTTGATTTCAATTACACTCAACTCCCGTTATAATGAACACCGTATACAATGAACATTCGTTTATAATGAACAACTTGTAGATCCATTTCAATTGACATTAATGTTTAAAATAGTCACTTATAATGAACAACCCTCTATAATGAACAAAATCTCAAACCAAACGTGTTCATTATATCGGGAGTTGAGTGTATTTGTTTGCAATAAAACAATGCTTTCAATACAAATGTTTTTTAGCGCTCAAAGGCTGAGCGCTTTGACCCGACAGACAGACAGACAGACAAACTCTTTATATAAAACATTAAAAAAGTAAATAATAAAAACAATACTGAAATGCAGTAAAAGAGCCAATCATTTGACGCATTGATCACATGTTTGCCTCACTTTTGGCGCTTTTCTCCCATTTATTGCAAACAAATGACTTTCAAATCAATATTTGCATTGATTTTGATTCACAACTAATTTATTTGTAAATTACATTCAATTTTAAAAACCCTTCGTTTGAATAATTTTGAATATTTCAAATAAACGCAACTAAAATGTTTGGCGACAAAGCCGTCGAACTGATTAAGAGTCTGACCCGCGATAGTAATGACCCGATGCCCGCCTATAATCACCATTTGGTCGACAAAGTGATTGAAGAGATGAATGAATTGAATATTGAAATCCATGACTTTATGTGAGTATTGTATTAGACTTACATTCCTTTGCATTAATGGTTGGATCCCTTTTCGAACCGTCCAAAGGTTCGAAGTTAACCGAACTTGCAAATCATGATTTGAGTGTTTGCACTAGGCATTAGTGACAAGGCATTAGTGACAAGGCAATCTGTATTTCTCAAAGTAAATTTTCTGACACTAGGAAAAGTGATTAAACATATTTTCAGTATAGATTACAACTAAAAGACTACAACCCTTTAATTAAACCCTCAATCAATATCTGTAGTTGAAGATTTGTGAGCAAGAACATATCAGTACCTATCACCTTCAAATTTTAAACTTACTTTTTTTGAAATTAAGATCTGAAGTGATTTTAGTTTTGGTCTGTTTTTAATGATTTTTATCGAATTGTTGTCCAATCAGTCAATCAAATGTTGGAACAGAAGAGAGGAATTCCGACAAATTTCGGAGTCGAGTACTTATCGCACAAATCAGATTTTCGGCTCTTCTATGGAACAAACGATGTCTTCTCTCTTATCAGTAAAATTTTTTGGATTTTTTAGCCATTGATGTGCAGACATGTCTTCCATTGTTAGCTTCCCTCTCAGCCAATCTGATTATTGAAAAGAGGGGTTTTACTAGAACAATTATTACCATTAGAGGAATAAAAATGTTAGCAATGGTGTAGTTTAGTAGCTCCACACAAATACGTTTAATGTTTGAAAATGGTTTCACATCTTTGGAGTTATCAATGCTTTGGATTATCTAAAAATTGGTTCCAAAGTTATAATAGACTCGAAAAGTTGAAGCGATTGCGTTGGGAATTGGGATCAGTTTTGCCGGAAGACATTACCACCAATTTGTCACAACAAGAAATTCAATGGTTTTTGTCCTATTCTAACAATTTATCCGATTATATGAATAAATTGAATGAAGGAAAGGGTTTGGACTTAACTCTTCACAAGAAACCACCCAAAAGACTATACATTCAAGTAATGAGATATCAATTGATCCGTCATTTGTCTAACATATCAGTCATTTATTTTAAGGTTCGCTGTAATACAGAATATGGAGACTTCGAACTGGAGGACGGAACCACTGTTCTTCTCTCGAAGGATAGTATGGTAGGTGTGTCCCAAACATTAAACTTAAATAAATAATTGTATTTAACATTTGACAGCATTTTCTTCCATTATCTCAATGCGAAAAATTGATTTTAGGCGGGATTTTGGAACAAATCAATCAATAATTCGTTTATTTGTTAAATAAATTTGAATAAAAATCAACTCTTAATTAATATAATAATTGAATTTAAAAATAATTAATACTATATTTAAATAAATGAAAGAATGAATGCATTCCTATATATATTATATTCCAATATATTTACAAATGGAAGCAATAAAATAGAAAAGATTTTGATATCAATTGGAAATACCGTCGAATTATTGAACAAAAACGACAATAAACTGGAATTTAAGGCAAACGGAATGAGAGGCAAATCTATTAAAAGGCACTATTATTTGGAAAGTTGTATAAAATTATATAAAATATTGGATTTTTGTTGGAATTATTGTTTACTAATCCTCTGTTCGACTAAATTAATCAATTTGTCGGAGTATTGTTGTAAAAGAGTCATCGCTTGAGTCATACTCTCCGGTGGAAGACTATAATTGGAGTCATTGTTTGCATTCGACTGAATTGGAGAGCAATTCGGCGGATGTGAGACCACTGACTGCATGCTTTGACACGTCTTTGTTATGTTGTCGGCCAAGAATTGTCTCATTTGATGGTTTCCTGTCTCTGAAGAGCGCTCATAGATTCGAATTACGTATTTAGATATAGAGTTCAATTCGTTGGCCACGAGTTGACACAATTCTTGAGTGACTGTGATTTCAAAACATTTGTTTTCAACAATTTTTAAACAATCACTAATAGACTTACGAGGAATTGTCGACGGATTAGTCATCGATAGATCCAACCGCTCGTTTTGGATGTGAGGCAAAGGTGGTGTAGCCCACAAACCGCTTCCAGAAGAGGAACTATTGCTTCTCAGTTTGACCGGAGTTTCTCTTCCAATATGAGATAAATTAAACTCACTCTTTGAGGACCGCATATCACTTGTCCACAATCTTCGGGGCCGATTCTGCGGTTGAAGTGATGCCTCCTTTGTTTGAGGAATGTTTTGAGTGGTAGACGACCGACGAATTTGTTTTAGAATATTCGGTTTCGGAGGAGTGACGGGTCGGGCGCGAGAGTAAGCTTTCTCATCATCAGAAGAAGAAAGGGACTCATCGTCTGAGCTGTCCCTTTGACCACTAGACAGAGAATAAGCCCCTTTCCTTAAAGGAGTAGGTGGAGCACTTAAACGCCCAGAAAGATTAGGTCTGAGAGAGGCCTGAGATGTGCTGTTATTCCATAAGCCTTTGCTCTTTAAAGAGATAGTCTGAGACTTAATTGAATCGATTTTACTCAAAGTGTTAACA
Source organism: Edwardzetes edwardsi (assembly GCA_034693445.1). Taxonomy (NCBI): domain Eukaryota; kingdom Metazoa; phylum Arthropoda; class Arachnida; order Sarcoptiformes; family Ceratozetidae; genus Edwardzetes; species Edwardzetes edwardsi. The sequence continues at coordinate 42,309 of JAQFXL010000001.1, read as the reverse complement.
CTAGTGCTTCGCGACATTTCTTCGTTGGGGTTCAAGTCATTGGTTTTGTTGTTCTCCCAGAGCGGAGCCGAACCTTTGAATGAACAGAAATTATAGTTTGCAATAGAAATGAGTTAATCTTTGCTTAGATTTAAATGGCTTTTGAATATAAATGAAGTGAAAAATGATTTTCGTTCTGCTCTACAATTCGGTCTAAACTATAATTACAGTCAAAATAATTATAAGTAATAATAAAAATAATGAAAAATAAATATATAATTACTGTTGAAATTCAAGTTAAGCTGAGATTTAGCCAAAGGTTTGCGTTGCAGTGAAAACGACAAATCACTTAATGATATCGAACGACGAATTGCTTCGGAGTCTAAATCAGAGAACAACCGTTCAATCAGTCAGTGTTTTAGTGTTTATTTCTGAGACAACTCACAATCACTTGTATTCATAGTCTTCGAGTCGGACTCGAAATTATAATCTCTTAAATTGGCGACACTTTTAGAATTACTGAGTCCGGAGCCCTTCCATCCCAACTGAGTGGAAAAGTGGAAAAATAAAAACACAAATCAGAATAAAAAAGGCATTGGAGTTGAAAAAAATCTGAGGACTGGTATGCCTACCGTTTCGAGTTTCTTTCGCGCTTCACTGATTGCTTTCGTCAACTCTTCCCTTCTCTTAGATATGGGAGGTTTCGAAGTCAATGGAGTGTTGCGTTCATTGGCGCTGCCATTCATCTCATTTGGACTCTTAATTGTTGTTGGAGAAGACTTGGAGTGATATTTAGACGAAATGCTTAACCTATTGGGGGTCACACTGTCTGAAACACTGTCTGATTTGTCGACGGATGGGCTGTCATTACATTTGTCCAAATTTTCGAACGTATTCTTCAAATATTTGTCTCTTTGATCGATTCGATCCAAGTTTTCTGTACTGATGTAAATGGAGTTCTTAGTGCCAGTACTTCGGTCACTGTCCCCAACCGTAGTGTTGGAATCTTCGTCATCGCTGTGCAGTTCATTGAAATTAGGAACACTTATTGATGGCACGACTCCGAAACCCGAATAACGCTTCAATACTCCCTTAGTTTTGCGAAGTTTATTATCCGGCGATTCATTAACTTTGAACACCGAACCCGAGAGCTTGTCCTCAGAATATCCGATATTATCGCTATCAGTAGTGTTGATGTCATCGTCATCTTCGTGAGGATAACTACTCGCAGAGGAGGAGTCATTAGTTCTGTATCTATTGTCGCCGTTTTTATCCGAAGACTTATTATTCAACTCTTTATCGGAATGGTTGGAACTATTTTTGGTGGTCGGGTATGGAATGACTGCGTCTTCATTTAAATAAGATTTAACGACTAGATTCTGAGTGCTTTCCATGCGTTGAGCCCAACGTCCTTTTGCTGGTAATGGCGGTTTCGGGGACTGTTCCAAATCGACTTTATTGTTTGGGTCGCGATTCAACTCTTCGACCATTTGTTTTTTGGCCCAAAGCGGTAAAGACTTCAAATTAAACCGATAGAGCGCTGAAGAGTTGTTGCTATTCATTGAGTTTTCGTCATTATTCTCGTTGTTCTGAACTAACGGTTTGGGAGGAATTTCAGTTTTAGGGCTATCCATCAGAGGAACGGAAGGTAAGCCAAGTTTTGAAGCGATTGCATTAACCATTTCGTTGGGAAGTTTCCAAATGAAAATACATCCGTCGCCCGAAACTGAGATCAAATTCTTTCCATTTTCGGAGAACTTGAGGCCAGTGACCAGTTCGGAGTGACCACTGGTTGCGGCCAAACATTCACCCGACTGATAGTCGTAAATGTAAAGACTTTTGTCAGTACAAGACGTGGCAATGAAGGCTCCACTCGGGTCTAAAGCGATTTTGATGAGTGTGCCGTCATCTCCCTGCGAGCCCTTGAAATTTGATGTATTTTTACCGGTGAGCACATCATAAACTCTGATCATACGGTCCTGACAGGCCGTTAAAACATGATTCTCATCGACGTCTACTTCCATATCATAAAGAGTAGTCTTTCCGACGACATGATGTTCTCTCAAGAAATTAAAACTTTGGCCACTATTTTCGACGCCCTTTCGGAAGATCAATGACTTATCGGCGCCGCAACTAATCATTTGAAAATTTTTATTCGATTCATTGCTGACAAACCTAACGGCAGTGATAGAGGACGAGTGGTCGTCCATTGTCTGTACGAATGAATATTGTTGGCGGACATCGAAAATGTGAATCAGTCGGTCCCGACTCGCAGATGCCAACAAAGATTTACCTCCGAATGTCTGTTCATTGGAATACTCTAAGCAGAGGACTTCTGAATCGTGTGCTTCTATTTTACATAAGTCCTGTTGTAATTCTAAATCAAATATTCGTATATTTCCGGACCGATCACCAGAAGCCAAGTGTCTGCCGTCGGGCGATAGTTTAAGAGACCGAACGCCATTCTTCCCGTCATAAGTGGTATCACTTTTATCAGAAGATTCGTTAGGATTGATATCGACGTCACAAATGTAAGACAATTCGGGATCCATATACAGGATTTTCAAGAGTTCGGCGCTAAAAATATTGCGTTTGTATACAAAACTTGATTCTTGTGAACCTTTTAGGACATCTAAGTTCCAAATTCGAATTGTATCATCACTGGAACAGGTGAGGAATGTGCCCGAAGGCAATAGTTGTTTGGCACTATATGACAGCTCAGGGTAAGTCTCGACGGCCCAAATACAGCCGGAATGGTAGAGAAAAGAATGCAATTTTCCGATTTTCTTTATGTTAGAAATGGTCCAAAAATATATGCTTCGGTCGCCGTAAATACAAGTGACCACTTCGTTGGACTCATCCAATGATATCGCTATTGTGTCCGCATATTTGACATTAGCCGTTGAGTGCGACCCTCCGCTCAAATCACTGTTTAATGAGATAACAAATGTCAGAATTAAATCCAAAATATTTTGACAAATGTTTACTTTCTGGCAAATCCTCGGGCGATGTCTATGCCGAGAGAGTGAGGCCGGGGAAGAGTGCACACGAAGTGTAATGTTTTCGGGTTAAAGCATCGGACAATTCCCTGCGCACATCCCACGCAAATCAATTGTTCACTAATACTGATGCAATTGGCACTCGTCGTCTGCACAGACATATGTGGAAAATCATTAATTTCGGGAATTTTTGGCGAAAAAGTAATAAATGTTTAGATTTATGACAAAAAGCTGTTAAAAGGGATTTAATTTGAAATATTCTAATATAGACTATGACCACAATCCTATCAATCATAAGAGTGGGCGCGACTCAGGCTTTGGTTTGAAATTTGGAGCAATTATTTGAGTTTTTATCGAAATAAAGAGAAGTAAACTCACTCTCAACTCAACCCATTTGTCGAGAAGTCTTCTGTTATTGAATTCACATAAAAGACCAGATTTGGTGATGGCATACGTCGAGTCAGACATATTGGAACGACCGCACGAAACATCACAGAAGTAGTTATTGCGCTGATCGCCCAGAATGGCAGACCTTCCCATTAGTGGTAATGACTCGAATTTGTTGCGCGAAGACTTGGAATATTCTAAATACCAGAACTTGACGTGTCTGTTGCCCACTGTCACAAAATATGTACCATTGTTGGCGAATGACAGGGCCTTCACTTTAGAGGACACTTTGTTTGAAGCGATCTTAATGTTGTTCTTCCAGTCCCACACATTGACTATCATGTCGTGCTGTGAACCCACAGAAACCACATATTTGTTGTTAGGAGAGAATGACTGAGAAGAACAAAAACCAATTATTTGAATGCTTTTTATGCCAATCCAGTAATACTGACCACACAATTGATTCCGAATTTGTGTCCGGCAAAAGAAGCCACCTGTTCACCGGTGGACACATCCCATACCCTAACGTGTGGCTGATGTCCACACTTACAACAAAACACATGAATGTTATAAATCTGAAGACATTGACTTTATTTATATGAATACCTCTCCGGTGACGATATATTTTCCATCACAAGAGAACTTGGAAGCAGTGATGGGCTTTTTCGATGAATTTATAATATGAACTTGCTTATTTCGACGAATATTATACACGACTAATACACATCTAGGTTTCAAAGTTATAAATAAACATTAGTTTATAATTAGAGTAATATATCAAAAGATTATTCAAACATTGATAACAATTATTGCATAAAATTAATTAATGACTTAATTATGAAAACAAAAATTTCATTGCTATTCAAAACCTGATATAACAGCAGACTTGGTGTTAAAATTATTGTGCAATGTGACCAAGAATATAATTGAAAATTTCTTTCTAGTCTATTTAATGTGAATATCAAAATTGAAAAACAAAACTAGATCGCATTTGGAATTTCACCATAGTCATTTCAATTTTACTATCTTGTTCGCCAAACAACAACAAAAATGATCAAGGAAATAATTAAATACATACCCGGCTGGATATACAACACAATTGGTTAACGGATCGCAATCGAGGGACGCATTGCTCGAAACGGTTAATCCGAGAACGCGATCGAGCTTTACCTGGATTAGAGTCACGAAAACTTTATTCAAACAATGGTCTTATTATTGATAATAATATGTATTTATTCTAATTCTTCTCAAATCATGATTTAAAGAGTAATTTACTGTAGATTTGTATAATGAAAGCATGACTTCATTGATTAAATTCACGTCAATTATAGATGAAATTATATTTACTATTTCATAAGTTAAAAGAGCCAAAATAGTTACAAGATTCAAAAATATGATTCTTTATTTACTGCTTAATTTAATTAAAACGAGAATTACAGAAAGTGAGTAATTTTCAAGAGATTTCGAGATACTTGAAAATAAAGTGATCAAGAGAACATCAAGGTTAACCAACAAAAGTGAGTCATAGGTTTGTGCAATTGAATTGAATTATATCTAAATGTGTTTTAATGAAAAATACATTAATTCAATGAAAATTTCAATTCAAATACCATTACATTAAATAATCAAAACAATCGATTAATATTCAGATCAAAAGCTCAATAAAATATTTTACGAAAATAGGTTTTACACAATAATTGACCTCAGATTATGACGAAGATGTTAGTAATCTTGCAACAATATACACATAAGTTTCTCTATATTAATTTTCCAAGAATATTTATAACCTTGAAATTTATATTCAAAAACTTATTCAATATTCAGGAGACTTGTTTGAAGCGAATGAAAGATACAATCACCTTGCACATCTATGCAAATATCAATTTGCAAATGGAAATTATATCCAATTTATTCAACAGGTGTTTATCAGAACAAATGGTATCCTTTGATGGCTTTCCTTAATAATCAAATAATTATCAAATATTAGCTGAAATTCACTGAATATTAAGAAAACAAACAACAAATGAATTTTTCCCAAAAACTGCCACAAAACTGATTCCGAAGATAACTTCAAAACTCTGACATTGAAATGCAACTGAAATCAGAATTTTATACAAACTATAATCAATTAAATGATTGCCAATTGAATGGATTATAATTAATCAATAAGAGAATATTAAAGTGATTAAGGTCTTTTTCATAATATTTCACTCTAGGATTAACATTCGGTGAATGTTTTGGTTATTAAGTTCTCAATTATTCTATCGATGACTGAGTAAAAAATAATTACAATATTTGATGACTTTTTATCGCATTCTTGTTATTCAGCGAAAAATTATTAAAAGTCACAAATCATACGACTTTTGGGTAAAATTGATAAACAAATTGAGGATTAAAATGAAGTGTGAAAACAATGATATCATACCTCAGGATATTTGATAAACCCATTAAAATCATTGTTATTCGAGTTCTCCATAACTTTCCATTAGTTTAACTCAAATTAATTGTCAAAAAATGAATATTTTTAAAAACCAAAACAAAGTTGAAAAGAAAGCGAAAACTGTTTGCTGACAGTTCATGACAGTCAGGGAGGCTGTGCTCATAAGCAAACCATAACTCAGGTTTGCCTGACTTCTGGTGCCACGCTATGCACAACAAGCTGTGCTTTCAAAGCATTTCTTTGCGTAAGAATTTTATAAACGTTTGCAACAGATTTTTAAAAACTGGTATAACTCTGACCAGTGTTGAGACAAAACCACTTTTCTATCCCTTTATAGTCAGAGAACATGATTTGCTTTGGGCTATGAATGCAATAAAAGCAATATTGGAGTCAACAGTCAATCACTGATTATATTCTTTGCAATTATCCACATCTCAGTCGATATTATAATCAATTAAATTATTCTATTTTTGAGAGAAGTCTAAAATAAAGATTAGTTGTATTCATGATTTAAATGAATATTTTCTCTAAAACTCGTCTTTGACTCGAAGGGAAGGGAAGGGAATGACAACGAAAACAAAAAATTATCAAAATTATATCAAAATATTTTTATTGAATTTATCGCAAACTTTCTTCGATTTCATGAATATAAAGATAAGAATAAATTGGTTTCACTTCTGGTGTGAATGGACTCAAAAGTAAGAAACTTCTGATTCAAAAGTATTGATAAGATTTTGAGAGAGTCTACACTCCAGTAGACCAACACTTTTAATCAAGTGTTGGCCTCAACAGTCCGTCAATGAACTCTTCTCTTGACTGCAGAAACCATTATAAGTGAGTTAATTGCAATTCAAAAACAAACACAGCACAGAGCCTGACCTTAAGTCAGAATAATTCTTTGCAATAATAGAAATTATGGCAAAAATTGCTGTTTTCTGGTCAACACTTCTCTAAGAAAATAGCGGAAAATGGCGTAATTGCCGAATATCTTAAATAAACTGTAATTTTGAAATGATATGCAATTGATTTCATAAAATTATGTCATCAAAAATGAGTATATAATAGCAAGGATATTATAGCAAAGATATTATAGCAAGGATATTCAGATTGAAGTGAGATTAGAAATCAAACACAGTTTCAGAAAGCAATTGGGTCTACAATTTTATGGAAATTATATCCATATCTGATTGAAAAAAAGAATATTTAGGTTTGATCTTGATATTTTTAGAAGAGAATACATGTGTGACCATCAGATAACTTTATCGGACGGGAGAAGAATGTCAGTCGGAATCAGATTAGAAAAGCGGTTACTTTTCGTTTACTCTTTTAATCATTGATTGCATTCAGAATTGATTTCATTAATAATTAAAATCTTTTTTAAAATGAAGTGTAAAACCTCTCAAAGAATGAATTAAATCGGATTTGAGGTCAGAATAGGATATTTTTATCGGAATTTGATTCTATGGGAGGAAAGAAGAGCTAAAATTATCATTTAATGGCATTTAATCGCTATTTCGTATAAATTATGGCAAATATTGTAAAACTTGTGTTGAAAACAATCGGTTTTAATAACAGTTATTAATTGAAGACATGATTACCTTATTTTCCAAAGGAATCGATTCTTTGTTTCTTTTGAGCGCAAGATTTCTGATTATCTTTTTAGGACCACTACTCGACACACTTCCGACACTTCCGACACTACCATTATTGCCATTTGAGTTATTGGTGGACAAAGAGTTGATATCATGCATACGAAGACGATTTGTTGGCCATTCGTCACCCAATTGATTATTCAAAGCCATTAATCACTGGTTTTGAAGTGGAGACACATTTGAATGATTGGCTTCAAAATGAATAAATCAATTCATTCGACAAATCGGTTAATAACTAATAAATTATCTTTTGATTCAAATTTGATTAATGGCTGAAAGACGATAAAAAAATCGGAAATACTGTCGATTAGAGTGACACCAGAAATGTCTTTCTGGCCGTCAATTACTGATTGGAAATAACTGTAATTATAAATGGATTTCAAATAATATAATTAAAAATAAAATAATATAAATAAATATGAATTAAGGCCTAAAACAATGGCATAACTGAATGGAAACATAAATATTTGATGAAATGGTGTTATTGTGTGAACTAAACGGCAGTCAAACAGCGCTCAAAACACTAATCCATACGTTTGGCTGCAATCGAGTCTACACTCCCATAGAAACCATTTGAACAGATCTTGGAAACGGCACAAACACTTTACACTCGAGTCGCCTAATTTATTTAAATTTAATTAAGCGACAAATTAAATGCTGGAATCAGTTACCAATCTTTTCCTTTCAATCTTTTGTCGAGACTGAAGTTTTGAAAAGCTTTCGTCTTTTGTTGTGTTAATGAACTTTTGTTAACTTTTATCGCATTGAAGTACAGTCTATCCTCCAGATAAGAGAACGTTCGGTGACCGAGATATTTGTCTCTTATTAATTTCTCTTGATGAGAGGTTAATTTTGCTGTGAATAGGGCTCTCTGTGACTCCAAAATCTGTCTCTTAATTAGAAATTCTCTTATTGAGTTGTCTCTTAATGAGAGGTCAGACTGTATTTGCTATCAAAAAGTAGATCATTAGATCATCCATTGATTGTGTTTATGGAAATTATCCATATTTTTACTCTAATTAATTGTATCACAAATTGATGCCAAAAGCTTTTGACAAAAACTTTTTAAGGGTATAACCAGAATGGGAACCTCTCTATTGCTTCAAAGTTGTTATAAACTTATTCGGACTCATATCTGTTCGACACGAATACAATTAGTTGTCCAAATGCTAGCAATAAGTTTAACCTTAATCTCAGACTCAGAATAAAAGCTGACTTTTCTGTGACTACTTTTTTTTGGCAAAACTAAAAACTATTTTTTGGAAAAATGAGTTCATTATTATTCAGATCACGAATTTAAGAGATGATTAGCACTACTGTCTCACTCTTTACCCAAAAATGGTTTTGTCAACAGTTATACATTGAGACAAAGAACAGGTATCCGTTGACACGATTCCACAATAATTCGCTTTCAGTTCATATATTATTTTTTTTATCAAAATTAGAGCTCAAATTATAATTAAGTTATAAATGAATTTGAGATAAGTTTAGACTCGTTTTGAAGTCTTCTGAATAACTTTTCAAAAGTTGTTTGTAAAATATGTTTACATTTAATATTATAATCATTTAAATAATTGTAAATTCAATCAAAAAAATTTCTATTAATATATATCTAAGCTTTGAAATACCGATAACTCATTAAAAGGAATGCGAAAAACGGGAAAACAGATAACAAGTGTTTGATATTTGTTCTGAAGTCAAACGAAATGCGGTCTCTCAGACTTGAAGTCAAGTTTGTTGGCAGCCATTGCCAGAGCGCTGTCGATGATATCAGTCGATCTCTGCGTCAAATGAAACTCTTCGATAGCTGTGGTGGCGATCGCTATGTCAGGCATCAGATCACTGAGTGTTCGGCGCGACTCGTTTGAGGAAAACTGTTAACAAATTCATTGAAATAGTTTTACAATAAAACAAATCATAAGTTGACTGAAATTAGTCAGGAATTAGGAAATACCTGAGAATCTAAGTCGAAGTGCGCCAAACGAGGAGTACTGGACTCCAGTTTTATTTCGGAGGCATAACTATAGAGATCCCTATCTTCAGGCAATACATTAATATTTCCCAAATGATTGGTGAGAGGTCTGGGAGGAGGAGGTATACTCAAAGAGCCGACTTCACTGGGGACATAGGAGAGGCGGGAGGCGGCTTCGTCGGGGGCATCGAGAGCTAACGAGTAATTTGTTCCGTGCAATACATCTGAAGCTGCGTCTGGAAGACCAAACTCACGAACGACTCGCAGTTGAATTAATCGCAATACTTCGCACCGATTGGAAACCAGTGTCAGTGCTCTTTGACTCAGTGCTGACGACTTCAGCTCTTGTTCTCTTTGTCTCATCATTAAAACAACCCTTTCCTCCAGAATTGGCAGTTGAGGTCTGGAGTTGGCATCCGGTATGTCTTCATAACACACAGCAGAGGAAGAAGATGAGGAGGAAATACATAAATGGTAGTGATCTGAACCAAGGAATCCGTCGTTGTTTGCACTCAGAGCTGCGGTCAGTGCGTCGGGAATACACCGATCGATCTGCCGGTTGACTCGAATCGGCAAAATATCTCCCATTCGGCCAATTCTTTCTTCGATAATAGCTTTGGTCTCTTCAACATAAGGACCGAAATATCGCGGTCTAATGAAAGGACCCGTTCCGCGGCCCCTAAACCATGCAGTTATGCCTCTGGATTGTGGTAACACTGCATCCTCTCCCAACATATATGGAGGAAGAGTACTGATTAGACCTCTTTTAGCGGTGTTCGAAAGAATTTCGCTGTCGAGGGGTAGGATATGACCGATCCTCACGTGACACATCAACTCTGATATGATATCCCGAAGCTCTGTGTCATCCAATTCTTTTTTGCGGAGCCCTCTTCTGAGGCTGTGCGCAGTATTACTGACAACATTGGGTTCTCTTTCTTCCATTCTTTTGGTTAATTTGTTTTCTCCCCATTTGATGACTGATTGCAAGACTTCGAGTTCACTGGACTGCAAAAAGTCAGACTTAAGGGCTTCTATTAAATGCGTTATTTCCAACTGACATAACAGAGGGGACGCCGCTATTGAAGAAAACTCTTCGCGAAGGAAACAGAGGGCTTGACGTTTAACCCACGGCGAGCCGTGAGGCTGTTCTGACCACTTCAATATCATAATCAATGTTTCCAAAGACAATGAATCAATCATAAGGTCTTCGCAGCTCTGGACGAGTGAATCTAATTCTAAAAATCTGGAGATTTCGTACAAATCCATGACTTCCTTCACCATAATTACTGCCGAAACAGTTGAGCTGTTATTACTGGCGGTTGGGTTTATATTCACCGAATTCTGAGTCGAATTGAGTTCATGATTGCACTTACAGACAGCTGATTGTAATAATTGGATCAGATCTGCGGTCAGACAATCCCTATACATGACGTGAAGTATAACCCGAGCGAAACGTCTGCTGATAATGGATTCGTCCAAAACTATTTTCGTTCGTTGATTGGAATTCATGGCATCGGTCTCTGCTCTGCGGCGCTCCTGGCGTTGGATAACATTTCTGAAAAAAGGCGATCGCGCGGCCAGTATTGCTCGATGACAAGCATACTCTGCCTGATCACTACAGGCCCTACACTTCTTGTAAATACTGTTGGAATAGTCTCTGTTTGGCGGCGGGGAGAAGAGAAGGGAGGCGTCAGAATATAGACCCGTTTCTAACAAATGTTTGAGATCGTGAGCCAAAGGGTTGGGAACTCCACACTTTTCGCTGATCTTCACGAGGATTTCATAGGAGGCTGAGTTACTTCTCGGATCATAAGATCCGGATAACTCTCCCGAATACAAATATCTGAGCAAATCGTTTAATAGTTCGACTCTGAGTCCAGGGATGTCCAGATTGACGGTTACGTAACTCCCGAACGGCTTTTTACTTAACAGCTCCCGAAAAGCCGGACAACGAACACAAACAATAGCCTTATGTACCGGAAATGTGACGCCTTTATAGACAAGAGTTATATCCGAACAATACTTGAAGTCATATAACTCGCATAAGTCGTTCTGAGTGGTGGAGGCCAGGGGTCGGGCGCTCTCAGCAGATAGAGACAACTCCTTTAATAAACCGGAACATTCATATTCTTCGCACAATTGCTTTATATCTCTTGAAGTCCACGAAGAGATGAAATCTCTCATCACTTGGTTGTGATCGAAACACTTCGATGTCCGCCGTCTTCGCACTAATCGCTTCCGGAGTGTCGCTAAAGACGACAAATTCTTGCGTTTCTTCTCCTTAATGGGCGGCACTATATTAGTGAACGAACCATCAGTTGTCGTTCCATTAGTTCCGTGACCGCTATCCGACAAAGAGGTCCACGAGTTGACCGTTTCTAACGAGTCGTGCGATGGCGGCACACCTGAAGACATTGAACCGGAAGTGGAGCCCAATTGTGTTGAATTACTGGCCCCCATATTGTCCGACAATTCGGTGATAATTCGTCAAAAATTAATTAAAAATATTCGAAAACTACTAATAATTTCATATCAAATGGATTCAAATGGTGTCACATATTTGGATCAATTTGTTGGCAAAACAATTATCACATAATATGGTTATAACTCAACTAATTAAGCAATTATTTAAATGAAAGCATTTTCATAAACATTGTCTAAAGTGATGTCTAATCGGCGAAAGTGATGGCATTTAATGTTGAAATCAATTGAAAGAAATAGAGTTAAAGTCAACAGAACTTCACTCAAAGCAGACATTTTGACAAACAATCAAAACAGTCGTTACTTCAATAGTAATGCCTTCACTGCAGTGCACACAACAGTCGTCCCATTTGTTTGTTTGCATACTTTTGTTTTCAAATCCATTGCTTTTACATAAATTACAACTCAATGACATTCCAATGAAAATCCAATTAAAATCATTGAATTAATGTCTAGGTCCTAGTCTAGATTGACTTGGAATATACACCTCACATACATTGGAACAAGTTAGTTTGTCCCCAGAATAGATTTCAAGATCAAAACAATTCATTTATTCATCAAATGAAATGATTAAATAAAGTCTAAAACAATTTAATCGTTGGATTCTTCGTCGGAATCGCTTTGTTTGTCCCAATCCTTCATTTTTGCGCCAATCATGAAGTCATCCCTCAATACTTTCCACTTCTTATCATCTTTTTGTTCAGTTTCTGTATTGTTGTCCTGAAAACAGAAAACATTGGATTAGTTTTGACTAAAAGTTATAACAAATGAATACTTTTTTCGATTTATCCATTTGTTTGAGTTTATCGAGAAATTGATTTTTATTGAATTGAGACAACATTTTGTCTCTTTTGGTCTCAGAAGAGCCGACTTCTCTTATTTTGGTCTCAATTGTCTTTTGCTGTTCTTTAACCGCATTAAATAATTGGACGACACCTTTGGTGGCGATCGAACACAACTGTCTTTCCCTCTCTTTGTCTTCTTCTTTGGGTTTGAGTCTATGCATTACTTCCCATTGATTTTTACTCAATTTATTCTTCTTTTTCACAACAATTTCATTTGGTTTCAATTTTTTCCTACTATTGTTACCGATTTGGACAACAGTTCCGTCAGATTTGACTAATTCTAAGCAATCGTTTTTGTCATCACTTAATGGTTTGGAATCCCTGTCTTTTTTAGCTTTCGATAAAATAATTGATTTCTTCTTAGGTTTAACCGAAAGAACTTTACTGATAGCGTCAGCCCAACCACTAATAGCAGCGGTGGCACCAGATTTATCATCTCTTGAATCGGAATCTGTATTATTGTCATCGGATTTGTTATTCATTTGATCCGCTTCTGAATTTGAATCAATTTCTTCTTCACTCGACACAACATCATCGACAGAAACCTTAGTCTTTTGAACTATTTTAGCCGACATTTTGCTAATTTATTTTCCGTACGATTTTAATCGCCAACCAAATAGCCTTGGTTATTTGATGAATATTTTAGTGGTTAAAGTTTTATAAATGATATATTCTGTAAGACTTGAAACACAATTTAAACACAAAATCAAATTTAGAACTCAAAACATGTGTTTTTGTAAAATCACGTGACTTTCTATACACATGTTTTGACAAAAGTAAACAAAACAAATGAATTCAAAGTTCAACTGATTGTGACATTTGATCATTGGTTTCATAAAACAGTGACAATTCATTGTTTTTATTAATGTAAAAATTGAATCATGGACAATCACCACTAAGTGAATTGTCAAATTGAATGTTGTGACCATAATCTCATCGTTATACAGAATGTGGAGAACATCAGAATTTTTGTGCTCGCTAACTTATTTTCCGATTTACAATCGGACCACAAATTACAGCAATTTGTATTTAAGCGACTGTTTTGAATCAATGGTAATAATTATCCCCATCTATACACTGTTGGCAATCATTTCTTCACTAATGATCGGTTGGACATCAGGTTTGAGTCTGACTTTGATCTTAACTGACATTTGGTTAAAACGATTGTTGAAAATCCAATCTCTTATTATTTGTATCATTTTGATGATTATTTCGGTCGAAACGATAGTTATTTGCAATGAATTGAAACAAAACAACGCTTTCTTTATGTCAAAAACGATTGAAATTATTTCAATACTAATATATTTAATTAAATTGATTTCAATTATGAAACGAAACTATTTATCAAATTCTAAGCAAACAAATATCGCGATTAATATAACACTTGTTTTGATTTTGTTTTCAAATGTCAATCATTTTTATACAATTGTTGTTAAAGAAGACTATTATTTGCAATTCATTTGTTCTCTTATTGTCTTAATTCTGTGGACATTATATTTGATTTTAAATGTTTTGATTTCAATCAAATTCAAACCAACCGAAGATCAGAACCGTTTAATTAATGAACAAATTAGTAATATTTCCTTTACTTGTGATTCAATTGATAACCAATTGATGAGTGAAGAGAATGCAGGCCTTATCTCAAAACTATTGCTGGTATGGGTCGCACCTCTTATGACAAGGGGAATAGAAAAGAAGATCTCTTCAGCCAATGATCTGTTCAGACTTCCTGACAAAATATGTGCCAAAACTGTTTCGCAAAAATTCAGTTCAGTTTTCGATATCAGTCCCATCAGTGAAGACTCAAATTTGATATCAAAATCATTACTAAAATCTTTGCTCAGATGTTATGGTTTTGAGGTACTTCTCATTGGATGTCTTAAATTCGGTTCAGACATATTGTCATTTGCCGGACCGCTTCTCCTCAACCAATTGGTTCAATATCTGGAAAGCGATGATCACAATAGTGCCGACGGTTTTTATTATGTTCTGGGTCTTTTCTTAAGCACATTGATGTCATCAGTTTTGATCAGTTCATTCAATTTTCATATAAATAATATTTCGCTAAAAATTCGGAGTTCAGTCATAACTAGTATTTACAGCAAAATATTAAGCGTTCGGTCAAACACTTTGAACACACACTTCAGTACCGGAGAAATATTGAACTTTGCGAGTACTGACACCGACCGAGTGGTCAACTTTTGCCCTTCTTTATTGCAATTCATAAGTCTTCCCATTCAATTGTCAGTCACTCTGTACCTTCTCTACCATTTGTTGGGATTAGCTTTTGTGACGGGAGTCGTCTTCGCTATTGTTTTGATTCCAATAAATCGATGGATTTGTAATAAAATTGGAGATTTGAGCTCAAAAATGATGGAATGGAAGGACAAGAGAATCAAATTAATGTCTGAAATATTAATGGGAATCCGTGTTATAAAAATGCATTCTTGGGAAGACCTATTCGAGAAACGTATTTGTCATTTGAGAGAACAGGAAGTCAAGTATCTTAAGGGTAGAAAATATTTGGACGCTTTCTGTGTTTACTTTTGGGCGACAACTCCTGTTCTCATATCTTCTTTAGTTT
Organism: Edwardzetes edwardsi; assembly: GCA_034693445.1. Taxonomy (NCBI): domain Eukaryota; kingdom Metazoa; phylum Arthropoda; class Arachnida; order Sarcoptiformes; family Ceratozetidae; genus Edwardzetes; species Edwardzetes edwardsi. Next base: position 26,970 of record JAQFXL010000001.1, on the reverse strand, counting down.
TTGGGACATTTGTTTTAATGAATGGAAAATTGACGGCTCCGGTTGTTTTCACGAGTCTGGCCTTATTAGGAATGCTTATAATGCCTTTGAATGCATTTCCATGGGTTTTGAACGGTTTAATGGAGTCTTGGGTTTCAATTAAAAGATTGCAAAAACTTTTTGATTTACAACCTCTGGAACTCAACAAACACTATAACCTTAAAATAATGGACAGCAATAATAAGATTGAAGTGGTGGGCGCCTCCTTCAATCTTTCAGAGTCAAGTAGAGTCGACAGAGATATGATTTGTCGTTTTGTTTTGGGACCAATTGATTTCACTCTGACTCGAAATATGTTTATTGGAGTAATCGGTTCGTTGTTTGCAATCATTTTGTTTGAATGCTTTCCTTCCAATCATTTGTTTCAATTAAAGGCAAAGTCGGGTCCGGAAAAAGTTCGCTAATGAATGCACTGTTGGGTGAAATGCAACGAATTAGTGGCAGAATTGGTATCACTGAAAATGATTTACACTCTGGTATCGCAATTGTAACTCAGGAACCGTGGATTCAAAATACAACAGTTATGGAAAACATCTTATTTGGCAAACCTTACGACTCTGAACGCTATCACTTAGTCTTAGACGCCTGTGCTCTCATTAATGACCTTAAGGTATAATTTTATGTTTTTTTTTGGAATTCTCCAAAATAGTTGTTTTTCAGACCTTTTCTGAGGGCGATCTTACAGTCATTGGTGATAGAGGTGTGACACTATCGGGCGGACAAAAAGCCAGAATTTCTTTAGCTCGCGCTGTATATCAAGATTTTGACATTTATTTGATTGACGACCCTTTCGCCAGTGTGGACATACATGTGGGGCAGCATATATTTGACAAATGTATTTTAGGTCTTCTCAAAAACAAAACCAAAATCCTTTGCACTCATTACCAGAAATATTTGTTTGAATCCGATCTGGTCTTGAAATTAGATTCGGGACAAATCATGTCTTCGGGTTCGGCCAAAACTATGCTCAAAATCAAAGATACCCTAAAAGACAAGGAAACCAAATGTGATAACGAATCGGATAAAATTGAATCCAATGAAGAACTCGTAGTGAAGATCAGAGAAGAGGAACGGGAAGAAGGAGTCATCAAACTTGACGTTTATATAACTTATTTGAAATCCGTTGGAATAAAACTTTCGGTTTTAATATTGATATCTATTTTATTGATGCAAATATCGAAGAGTGGGTCCGACTTTTGGCTCGCGTTCTGGACTTCAAACAATCGGACAAATACTGACTCTAACTCTTCGACTAATTATCTGATAGTTTTTGGATGTATTGCTGTAATTAATTCTGTGCTCACTCTAATCCGTTCATTCATTTTCGCTTATGGCGGAGTTGTTGCAGCGCTCAGACTCCACACAGACCTGTTGTCTAAAGTATTTAGAGCTCCGGTGCTATTCTTTGACACAACAGCTTTTGGACGGATAATCAATCGTTTTTCCACTGATGTCTTTAATCTGGACGACGGCCTTCCTTTCACTTTAAACATATTTTTGGCACAACTTTACAGTCTATTGGCTTCAGTGTTCATCACAGTGTATGGGTTGCCATGGATTGCACTTCTGATTATCCCGCTATCGATTCCATATTATTTCATTCAAGTAAGCAAATGATTTTGATTTATAGCCCTCTAATCAGACCTCTATTACGACTCCACTCTATTAACTCAAATCAATTTCAGCGCTATTATCGGTGGACTTCTAGAGAACTAAAAAGACTGAGTGCTGTTTCACTCTCTCCTATTTACGCCCAGGTATTCAAAATCATTGAAGTTCTGTTAATTTTGAACTCAAATGCAATTAATTTTTGGCTGAATTTCAATTTCGACTAAAATATGGTTCAGTTGGACGAAACACTTCAGGGATTAATCACTATTAGAGCGTTCGCTGCTATTGATAGGTATATACTCTTCAATAGTGAGACCACTTTCCCAAAACTCATTTATCTTGTTTTGAAATTTCTCGAAAAATTGGCGATAGATTTGTGCGGGAAATGTGTCATAAGTTAGACATTAATAATCAAATACAATACGCGATCTCTGCTTCCCAGCAATGGCTTAACCTCAGGCTTCAGATTTTAGGAGTTGTGACATCTTCAGGGGTTGCACTGCTGGCAGTTGGTCTTCATTACTGGTCAGGTCAGACAATAGACTCGGGTTTGGTTGGTTTGGCACTTGTATATTCGCTATCAGTAACTGGTCTTTTGAACGGTGCTGTGCAGTCATTTGCACAGACAGAGATGGATATGGTTTCAGTCGAAAGGATTATGCAATACATAAATAATATTGAATGCGAACAATCGATAGACCAGAGTATGGGTTGTGTTCAGTGGCCCAACAAAGGCATCATTCGCTTCAATGCAGTTTCAATGCGTTATCGCTTGGATTTACGTTTGGCGTTAGAAAAAGTTTCCTTCACTACAAAGCCTTTTGAAAAGATTGGAATCGTAGGTATAGACCAGACAAATGATAAATAGCCCTCTCCTTTGTTTTATTCGATTCACACAAACATTGTTTTCATTCATTTGTCTGTTAGGTCGCACCGGTTCCGGCAAATCAAGTCTTTTCCAGGTCTTATTCAGATTAGTCAATATAGAAGAGGGAAGTGTTACCATTGATGACATCGATATCTCCACAATGAATTTAAAACAGTTGAGGTACAGTTGTATGTTTTGCTTTCATATGTCAATCATTAGCGCAGCATAAAAGAGTACATTTCATTTGAGTCTCTCTTATCGCACGAAAACACTTATAGACCAAAATTGAGTTAAAGTGAAATAAGATTTCAATACTTTTGTTAATAATATATTCTATTCATAGTTAAGATTAATCTGATTAACGATAAAACTTTTTAATGAAAATAATTTTGTTTGACTCAAAAGCCTTAGACTTAATCTCAACATTACTTTGCAATTAAATAGTAATTCTCTGAATGCAAGGAATGCCAGTTCTATAGTGTTTCCAATAGAAATGCTAACAATTCATAGCCTTTGGAGTGTATTTGAAAGGTTTGAATGGTTTTCTCGAATGAATCAATCGATGGGAATATGGTTTCCATGAGATAATGACATTTGTTTCCTTTTGATCGTACATTCGTTTGTCTGGTGTTTAGATCCAACTTATTCATCATACCTCAGGACCCGTTCCTATTCAGTGGCACAATAAAGGATAATCTGGATCCTCGCAGTCAATACTCCGATAATGAGATTTGGCATTCGTTACGAGAGTGTCATTTGGAGTCTTTAGTTCTAAGTTTGGGTGGTTTGAGCGCAAACATCAGCGAAAGAGGAAGGGATTTGAGTTGTGGACAAAGACAACTGCTCTGTTTGGTCAGAGCTTTGCTCAGTAAGACAAAAGTGTTGTGTTTGGATGAGGCAACTGCTAGTATTGATCACAACACTGAACAACTCATTCAGCAAACCATAAGAAATGTATTCAGTTCAGCCACAGTTCTGTTTGTGGCGCATAAGATTGAGTCAGTCCTCGATTGTGATCGTATTATAGTCATGGATTCGTCAAAAATTGCTGAAATCGGATCGCCTGACGCTCTCATACAAAATACCAACTCTTTGTTTTACAGTCTATGCAATCGATAAATAAGTTTTGAATTTTTCGCAAAATATTTATTCAATTCTATTGTTTACTCTTTTTATGAAAATTCATTTCACAAATCATATATTCTGATCAATAAATGCAATGTTTTATCATTTTTAACAAAAAATCTTTGATTTATAAAAGATTTCTGACTTTTTAACGCAAATATCTTGTTTAGCAAAAGGTGAAAAGCATTTTTAGAATCAAACTAAAAGTTGATTGATTCTAATTCGAAGGTTTTGATGAATTTATGCATCGATTATCTCAAATGAGATTCTCATCCATTATAACAAACCATTGAAAGATTGATCAAAATTATTGAGAGCACGAAAATTGTGTTAAAATGCAATTTATCACAAAATAAATTGTTTTGATGTTTTGTTTCATAGTTTCTAAGCAAACACTTGAGAGTACTATTGTCTCAATAATTTCGAGTATTTGTCTTATATTTAAATAGTTGTTTATTTCTTAAACCAAAGAAAAAAGTGTTTATGTATTGTGGGAGAGATGAACCTTGATAACGTTAGTTGGTCTTAAAATTTGCCTGTTTTTCATCACAACTGTAATGTAAGTCTATGTATAGAATGGTTGTGCGATCGATAGTGATATGAAGCGATTAATTTTGTTTGCGATGCCTTTCGAGTGATTTAAACTTTTCTCTCATTATATCAGAGATTCCATTATTTCGATCGGAATTTAATCTGACTCTCAAAAAGAGAAAATCTGTAATCAGAGGTATTTTGTGAAGTGATGGCACAGCTATTTATGGCTCATCAGGTTCATCACAAGATGTTACAGTTCGACACATCAAACATAAATATGAAGCACAGAATCGGAACAAAAATAATCGATTCATTGGGAGTACGAGAGTCTCACTCATTAATGATTGAATATTTTCTTAAATCTCAGCCAATTATAGTTGGCTCTAATGGAGTTCCAAAGCAGTTCCAGTGCAGCCATTTATGCAAATATTTATAATTTATGAATAAATTGATGGTTAGATAAACAATCAAAATTTGAATTTCAGTCATTTCTGATTTATTTCAGTTTTAAATGCTTTCGTTTACTTTTGTTGCAATGCATTAGAAATTATCGGATATAATGTATAACTAATGGAAAAGTGAAGCCATCAGCCCATCAGTGATGCGCTTCCCATCAAAACTCTTTGAAACCACAATTCATGAGATTTTACGCTTTTGTCTCCAATTCTGTCAACTATTGAATAATCCGAAAGTGCTTTAAACCAAATATAGATCAGTTATAAACTTCATGTTTTTCGGTCCGAATAATCATCTTTTCTTCATAATAGCTGCAGCAGTTAGTGAAGTGCCATGTACAAACTTATGCTATAATTCAATGACTTAATGTTATATCAGTATTCAAAACAATCTCAAATGAGTTATAAAAATTGAGAAACAGATAAGAATTTGTAGTCTTTAAAGTATTTATGCAAAAATTTGTTTTTTCTCTCAAAAGTGTTCCTAAAAGGATCTCTCTCTCTCTCTCTCTCTCTCTCTCTCTCTCTCTCTCTCTCTCTCTCTCTCAATAAAAATAGCAAATCTATTGGTTATGTCGACGATATTTGTATTTGAATGATCGGCTTTTGTGAAAATATAAGTGATTTATCAAACAATACAATACTTTCTTTATTTAAATCTTATGTCTGAACAGCTGTTCCTTTGGATGCAATGAAATATTACATAAAATATAGCAAAAAATCCAAATATTGACGACTAAAACATCAATTGTTAGCAAAGACACAACTGTTCACTTCATCAATAAAAGCAAAATCCAATTCCTTGAATAGAGTTGAGACCAGATTACAGTTTGTCACAGAAATTGGTGGCGTTGTGTAGTGGCGTTGTGTAGTGGCGTTGTGTAGTGGCGTTGTGTAGTGGTGTTCCCTTTCTATGTTGAAGGGCCCAAAAGTTTAAAATTTGAATTTAAAACTGCTTTTACAAAATGTTGGGTTTAGTTATTAAATTAGATTAAGTTTTTTTATCACTTAATCTATTCATAACTTATCAGGAATTGCGACCCAAAGGGAATTCATAATATCTATCAATTATTTTATTTGGTGATATTCTAGACAATAATTTATAAGTTATAATTCACACCCGATTTAAGCCATGTGTTGGCTTTCATGTTATATATATATATATATATATAGACCAAGATTTAAAGTAGAAAAATCGAAATAAGATCAATATTTACGACAATATAGAAGAGAAGTGAAGCCTAAATAAATGTTATCTGAAATTTAATGATATCACATATCACTACTCCAATGATTACGTTCGCATCACTGCTATCACTCCAATCATAATATATACAGAACTCCTCTCACTTCACATTAATTGATTGTCTAAAAAATAAATATTTTTATCCCTTAATAAGAAACCCTTAAAAATGTAAAGTTTTCAGCAAAATATTTAAAGAGACAAAAGCTTTTCGAGCACTCATTCATAAGAAAAGAACTTTTTCTCATTTCTATCCTTAAAGTCAAGTTTGATTGAACTTATGCTGAATATCATACTCCAAGTTATAGATAAGGATATTTTTGCAGTCAAATCACCACTAGTTTTATATTCACTCATTTTTCAGTTTTATGGTATTTTTCAGCAAACTTTTGGTTTATTAACTCAACACTCGCTTTGAAATTTGAATATAAAATTATATCCGAAATTTAATGCAATAAAGTTTTATAAGCATTTAAAATAGCTCGAGGTGAAATGACCACACCTAGCCCTTTTTCTTCGATATTACATTGTATATAAAATGTTCTTCATTGTTTAACAACTATACTATACCTTTTTCATAATTAGTTGTATAACTGTTGCTTGCACTATTGCACTACTTATATACTGTGTTCAGGATAGTTGTATCGCAGACTGAACCAAAACATACAGTTTATACTTGTTTTCCGGCAAAGGTTAAGCAAAAGGGTCACTAGAATCACCTATACTAGCTTGTAGCCCCGCCTCCCTGATCACAACCCCACCATTACCCTCCATTACCCTCCTGGACCTCCGCAAACTTGAAAAAAATCAAATTGAAACCTTTTCCGTTTTTCCTTTCATTGCAATATACGTATAGACACTATATTTTAGCAAAAAATCATTCTCTTTATACTGTTCTTAAAATTTTGCTGAAATGATAAAAATCATGATAAATAAGTTCAATACTTTTAATAACTTTATTCTGTTCTGAGACTGACTGAGAGATCAATTTCAGTATTGAATTTTGTCTTGGGTTTCAACTTTACTCCAATAATCAAATCAAATAAATTCACTTCGTTTTCACCAAAAGTTTATGTAAGAAATGAAAAATTGAAGAATAAATCTTCAAAATTAAGTAAAGTATTATTGAATTTTGAAAAAATGACAAATTTGTCTGAAGATAAATCTTAAAATTCAGTTTAATTTGCAAATATTAACGCCATAACAGAAATAAGTCTTAAACTCTTAAACAGTTTTAAACTAATTTAATTCAAATTTGATTTAAGGAACGAATGATTAGATTTTATAAGCAATTGACGAATAAATTGAATTAAGATTACGTTTGAGAAAAACTTAAGTAAATGTTTAATCGGATTGAGTTTATTTCAGATTTTTATGATAATTATTTTGATAGAAATATTCAATACATCGATATTTTGTGCAATGAATGCAATCAATAGCTTTACTAATAAAAGGATGAGAGAAAGAGTCGTTTATTTACACCGAAACTAAATTCAAAAGTATTCTTCAAATAAGTTGTACTCAAAGTATGAAATTTTGTAATTCAAATGAACTCAGGTTTGCACTTCAGAACATTTGTCTGTTAAATATTCTGATTTGGCAGTGAATCAGGAGGTGGAGAGGGGGAACACCTAAAGAAAAATTGTTTTAAATTCACTCTATTATTATATAATAATAGATTGCGTTCGAAATGTTTAGTTATTCTCAAACTTACTGTGCATTCAAATGATTAAAATTTGCAAATTTTATACGAAAGAAGGCCTAAGGGGCCCATCGATTGGCAGGCATTGGCTATCACCGAGTTAGTTCGTGATCTTTACTGACTCTTTGTGAGGACTGATTCAATACTACTGAATATGTGAACACCACTACTGGTATCGAATGGATGGATGGAAAGCCACACTTTCCTTCTCATCGAATCAGCGAACAAAATGCCGATAAAATCCAGACATGAATTATATTCTCTATTGTATTATACAGTAGAATGAGTCGCTCCATAATCTATATAAAGGCCGGGTATAAACACTAGGTTGAAGAAAGGGAAAGGCACAGATTCACATTAGATAAGCGAAGATATCATTCATAAACTCTATACTCTCTGGAGGAGGATCTGACCAAAACAAGTCAGATAAACAATGTAAGATTGGAAAAGAATATGAGAGGTATGCGAGCACTGTGTGAGGGGTTCCTCTTTCAGACTATCGAATAGTTTACGAATAAAATGTTCAAAATTATTGTGTAATTTGTTTTTTATAGAAAATCCTGTTTTGGATTTAATGCTAGATTTCACTTACAATAGGATTTTCTTCACATAAAAGTTTTGCTAAAAATTATACTTCAAAGGAATACCAAATATCTTTCGATCATAGGATGAGCCGGATATTGAATTTTCTTGTTCTCAAAGAGGTTTATATTGATAATTTTTTTAAGTATTTGATGATTTTTTCAGACTTATAGCACAAAATTCAAAACTTTTTTTTTATTATTCCGATTACTTTTGGATTCTGGTGTTTCTCACTTCTATTCTTTTGTTTTAAACATGAAATTGATCCTTGTCCAAAATACGAAGATTTAAAAAGAGCCAAAATTAACACCTTTAATGATGTCTGTGTTCAAGTGATTAAAAACAAATTTTGCATTGTTTTCATGCATTGCTTAGCAAAGTATACCTTGATCAATCCACTTTAGAACTATGTTCGAATTATTCTGTTCTTTGATAGAGTTTTAAATATAAATGAATGCAATGATGAGAACTAAATATTAAAACATTGTTTTTATCTTAATTGTGATCTTATTATTACGAACCGAACTCAGGTTTGCGAAGCAATTGGTAACCCGTACGGCGCGCCTGCGTTACGGCACTCGACTAAAAAAGTCGATCTCTTGTCTGCTTTAATAAACAGGTAGTAGAGAAACAGCAGTCAGTTGTGAAACAAGGAATGTAAGCGAATGTAAGCATTTGCACGAATTCGTGATTCACTCCAAATATCAAACATTCATTTTATAAGTTCTTATTCGGGCCTCAAATTAAAGAATCAGAGATTCACACAATTCCTAATAACAGGTAAGACATACGTTTCCATTTTATTGCCTTGATTGTTTTTAATATTCAAATTAATATCTATTGTTGACCAAGCTAAACTTTATTCATTTTATATTTCAATTCATTTAAAAGTTTGGTTTAAGTTAAAGAATATTTATTGCAGTCATATAAATGTTATCAATGTTTGAAACATTAAATTTGACGATCATTTCAAACAGATGCATAAACGACTAGGATAAGTTTAGCAGACATGAGAACAATTGCTTTATTTATCTGAGTTAACTGTAAAATCAATAGCTGTCTAATTGACATTCCCTTCCTTCCCTTCCTTAAAACGACGTGTCTTTAATCCACTTTTAGTCAACTAATTAATTGTCGAAATAATTTATTATCGTTTCGCTCATAAGTTGCAAAACAATGTGTTTTACTTTTGTCTGCAATTATTCTAAGTTATGTTTCCAAACCTTTTAACCGAAAGATAAACTTTTTGGAGAAAAGTCGGGAAAAGGTTATCGATTGAAATCAGACAATGAGTTTGTTAACCACTAAACTGATTACAAGAAGTCATTGAATAAAATTCATATATTTAGAGAATACTTGTATTTAAGTTATTCACAGAATTTCTCAAATAAACAATGAGTTTGTGTCCGATATAAGTGTGTTATTAGTCGCGACTCCAATTTGACCTTCTCTTAGATAATATCATAAATTGGCTTTATTTCGGTTTATTCCCATTTATTCAATTCGAACCAAAACTTTCATCTTATTTCTTTCAAACCACAAGTTATTATTAAAGTCATGATCAGGTAAAATTAGAATACGTTGAGATCAAACATGGTTAGATTTGGTCATTTAAAAGTTATTAGTTATTATTCGTCAACTCTAACCTTTGATTGTGCCATTTATTGAGTCCCTCGACAATTAGTTAATTGAGATCATTTCAATAGGAAATATGTGAATAGAGATTATACCAGATAATTTAGCTTTTATTCAAAAAACAAATAAATTATACAAGTTGAATCTCACATTATACTGGGATTTGGAACTACTTATCACAATTACCCTTGTTAGCATTGACCCATCTTTAGTCAGTGCTAACAATTATCAAATACAAAATTTTGGTAATTAGTAGGTCTTAGGATTAGACATCAATTCTATATAATTGGTTTATAAATGATAATCACGTTATATATTACGTTATATATTATAAATTATCTGAATTATAACACAATTAGATTTGTTTGGACTTCAATTCATTTGATTCATTCAATTTTGACATTCAATTTACGCATAAAAAACAGTAAAGACTTTAAATATATTGAATTTTAACTAAACGTCGATTATATCTAACGATTAAAATATTTTAACAAAAAAATAATAATTTGTGTCAGAAATTTGAAAACAATTAAAATTTAATTAACTTTCAGAAAATGATTAGATAATAAATAGAAACCTATTTTGTTGGCCAGACATTCAACTTGTTCTGAGCGCACAAATATAAAACAATAATTATTGCAAACAGCCAGCGGCGATGTCATTATACTTAGTGATTTTACCATGATCAACATTCATAAGTCATATCATCATTACATTTATATTGAGGTTTTGTTTTACTTCTTATAAGAATTTATATCTTCTTTACACTTAAGGTTAGAGTTAGAGACCAAAAGACATCGTTTTTGTTATGAAATCTTTCAAAAGTTCTATAAATTGATTGCTTTTCTGCTCAAAAGGTTTGGTATTAGAAATATGTTTACTGAGAGCCTAAATCGATATATGAGTCGAAATGACTTCAAAGCAAATAAAATTTATTATAAGAGCTGACACCTAATTAATTGGTCGCAAAGGATCGGTTTCGTTGACTTATACTTCAATTATTTGCGCTCATAATATAACTACCAGTAAAATGTGCCCAATATTGAAATCGGCTCTTAAATGACATTTTTTCAGTGTTTTAATTACTAATCTGAGCCATGAATTCATCAGTTTTATAATTTAATTGACCTTTACTTCACTATTCTATTATCTATTTCTTTTGTTGTAAATATCGATGAAAAAAATTTTCGTTTTTCCCCAAACAGATTAAGTAATATTCAAATTCATTTTGAACCGGATTCTCTATCTCCCAGGCTAAGAGAGAGAGAGAGAGAGAGAGAGAGAGAGAGAGAGAGAGAGAGAGAGAGAGAGAGAGAGTCGACCCCACCATTCGGGAGCAGTATTTCATAAGTACTGCCTATTCTTTTCATTTTTGTTTTAAAACAATAATTCGAGCGATCATTAAGTTCTCAGCAAAAGAAATCATTTATAAGTTTGCAGCGCTGGTAGAGCTCGAGTCGAGCTTGAGTTGAGTGAAAACGTTGACTGACAATCACGAAGTAGTATTAGATGGCCAAACATAAGTGCACCTGATATTGGCCGAAATGAAGGCGTTCCCAACTAATCAGTTTTGTATCTGTAATGTGCGCTTTGCAGTAGTGATCGATATGACAGTAAATATTGTGGTCACACACGAAATGCTAATACATCGGACAGTCGCTGGTTTTTTGCAAAAATAAAACCATTAAATCAAATGTAATATTGTTATCGAGTCTATCAATAAAAGGATATATATATATATATATATAATGCCAATAATGCCATAACTGACTGACTGACAAAATTTAATGATTGCTTCCAATCATAATAAAGTTCAGATCAGTTTATATGAGCCGATCATATAATACGAGTCCTCATATCTGATAGTTGAGTTAAGTTAGGAAAATATTCGATCGGATTGTGAGTAGATTTATGAAACCGATTCAGACTTACATTTATGACTATATTTTTAAAACTAATGGAAATCTAATGGTTTTGAGTTTTTTCTTTATTTCTATTATTATATCCATTGTTTCAAAGCATTTGAATCAATATTTCTTTTCTCTTAATTCAAAGCGAATTCAGTGATGAATATTAAATCAATGGAAAAAAGTTTTCCTTACGATTGCAAAAAATGTCACCGAATCGACACAAATGCTTTTTAAAGTGATTTTCATGAAAGTCTTTTGATGTCTCAGACATATCGACCGAAATTCTCATAAGTTATTTGAGATTAAACAAGTATATAATACTGTCAGTCTTTCTCAATCAGATGGTCGGTATTCATAAGCATGAAAATTAATTGCAAATACCTAGGTAAAACATGAGATGTTATTGCAGTCAACATTTTATGGGTTTACCATTATTACTATTATATCTTAATCTTTCCACAGATTCGAGTGAAATAAGTGTTATGCGTGTGAAGCATCAATGCCAATTTAATTGCCAACATTGTCAAATCTATTACACTCGAATGCCATTATAATGAAGACGATTGGTTTAAACAATCTGTTGATTATAGAGGAATGTTGATTATAAGGACATTGTATTGAAAAAATATTCAAATAAAATGGTTTATTATTTAAATGACATTATATTTAGATTTTACAAATACTGCTATTCATTGTGAATAAACTGGAGGGCCATTATAATGAACACCCTATATAATGAATTTTCTTTTATAATCAACAAGTTCTAGATTCCAAATCAATTTCAATAGACATTAATGTTGAAAATAGTCAACATTTGTTTCCTCGTTAATCAACAATCTCCTATAATCAGCGCCATGTTTAGAACGCTCTAATAGAAAACTGTACTTGAACTTCTCCTTTATAATCAACAATAAATTTTACAAAACTTTAAAACAAAATTCATAGAAAACTAACTCAAAATTCACTCAAATCTCTTGAAGAGTGGTCTAAACATAGCGCTCATTATAAAAGAAACAAATGTTGACTATAAGGGACTATTTTTAACATTAATGTCTATTGAAGTGGATTTGGAATCTAGAAGTTGTTGATTATAAAAGAAACTTCATTATATAAAATATTGATTATAATGGCACTCGAGTGTACTTTGGATCCTAGGTGTATTTTGGTTAAGCCCAAGTCTTGAGTCAATAAAATAATCAATGAGGTTGATTTTATGTTCAAGTTTAGTGGATAAAATAAAATAGTTGAGTCACTACTATTCAAGAACAATTTGATGTCTGTCTTAGACTCTAATTTCAACCAAAAGATTTATTTTCAGTTTTGTAATACAGAAAAAGTTATATTCAACTAATATTTTGTTAATATTTTGTTTAAATTAATTGTATAATTTGATTACCTTTTCACCGAAAAACATCAAGCATAAATCATAAATCGATTAACATTAATTAACCTGAAAAGACATTTTTCTTGTTAAATCAAATTTTAAGAAATGTGTGAATAGTTTCCATTAAAATGTATTCTTTATATGAAAAATGAAATTCTTTGAGTTTTAATGTTGTGTTAACTTTTGGGCTCTAATTCATTATAACATAATTTATAATTCTTTTAATTCGATTGAAAACATTGTTTTCATAATTTATATTTTTCCTGAACTTATTCAGAATATAAGCCATGTTTTCAGTTATCATTACAAATAAGTTTCAATTTATATTCGTTGTAACTTTATTTCAAGCAATATCTACAGACAAACCTAATTATTTTGTCGATTTAATGACAGTGTTGTATATTTTGATAATTAGAAATTGTTATGATTTTAATGAGCGGTAGATCTAAATTAGTTCAATTTAATTGCTTAAAGTGGTCGACGCTCTCATTTAAGAGACGAAATATTTTGTTTTTGGTTAATAAAAATCATTTGCGTTCTAAGGTTTGCGTGCAATTCATATGGAATATGAGTTTTTGTAGTTATAAGGCCTCAAACAATCCGAAAGCAAACAATTCATGAGAGAACAGAATTCTCATCTTTTTTCACTATATTATTAAGAAGAGATGCTCAAGGTCTGTCTTAAATCTTTCGGAAATTTTCTTCGGTACTTAGAGGAGATACTGAAAAATAAAGACTTCAATCTTTTTTCTTCTAAACTCTTACTTATTTCAAATCATAGAATTCTGTGTGAATTAAGTTATAACTTATTAGCAATTGATTCAATACATGTATAACAGGATAACAGATTTGAGTTGATCTGAACTTTTCGAATTATTTTTCTATACTACACAGCTATGAAGTGTGAATACCTTGAGCATCTTTTTTTATTAATATAGACCACGGAATGCAAAGTTTTATTGTAATCCAGTTTACTCTAACTCTTATCGAATGCATATTTTTTGATTTGAAATTTTATTTCAGACGTTGTTTTCTGAAATATTTGAATTTAATGACAACAAACGTCAGAATTGCATGGAATTGCCTGAAGGCCGACACAAATATTGCTTCGAATAAATTCAGCAAATCTTTGCCTCCAAAAGAAGTTTAGATATATTTGTGAAATGGTCTCACATTTTGAGAATATGTCGAATGAAATGTCACTTTAAAGATAATATTTGCGTAACTCGTTATTTGTTTAACAGTTTTAGCCGTTTAAAAATGAGTTAAACCTCTCAAACTGCTAAGAATTGGTTCTGACTTTGGATCGGATCAATACTATATCTCTGAGCACTTCTTAAAAAGTCAAACAAAATTTTCAATTCTTTTAAAGTCACTCATTTTTATCGTTAATATTCACCAAAGATTCAAATGAATGAAAAATTAATTAAATATTTACATTAAAAAACAAAATGAATGCACAGACAGAACCTAAAGCCTTATATAATAAATTGCTTTTAAGCAGTATCTTAATTAGTGAAAATAAATTAAATTCAATTGAATTGTATTGAATTGACTCAGTTTATTGCCCACAAATATATTTGATAAAAACCCGAAAAAACTCCGGTTTAAAAAAGATGTCTTTTCTATGTTTTCGTTTCTATAATATATTCGAATCCTTTTGATATTTTTGTAAATTATTTGTATTTTCTTTCAAAAACACTGAAATTCTTTCAAATAGCGTTAGTCCTGAGATGCTCAAGGGGATCCACCTAAAGAGATCTCAGGGATTTATACTAATTCTAATTCAAAACGAGTTATCTAATATAGAATAAGTAAGTGTCGATTCAATTCAAATTTGATTTTTTGGTAACAAACAAAAAGAAGATTTTATGAGTTTTCTCTTTTGAGTGAAAATCCAAAGATTAAGAGTTTTGGCCGCAAACGGATTGCCTCCAGTATTGCTTAAAGTTTTTATTCCAAAAATGACATAACATTTTCCGCTTCCATTGATTCTTGTTTTGTATAAACCTTTTTCAAGTGAAATATGGGATCACTTGAAGTACAGAATAATTTGAAAATTCTTAAAGTATTGACGTTTGAGTTCTTCTATCTATAGAATAAGGGCTTAAATTTGATATTTGCTTTCATCAGTTCAGAGATAAAGTGATCACTCATTTCAAAACAATTTCCTGAATTCTGTGTAAACGTCAGACTAAAAACAAAGAAAATTTTAATCTACATATTTGTATAAAGAATTCAAATTAATATCTGCTTTTGAACTCTCAAAAACAGTGGACAGTCCCTCATCTAATTTGAGTCTGAAACGGCACTGGAAATTTTGAGCAAGATTCATTTCTATGCATTATTTTTGAACCAAATATCTGTGATAATTAACCAGATTTAAAGTGATTTAAATATTGACATTAATGAAAAACTTCAATAAAGGTGTTGCTCAACGAAATGCAGTCATTATTTTTGGTTACAAATGAGTAAATAATAATCGACTTTATTTCCAGTCCATTGATTTAAAAGATGGTATTTTCTATTACTCGTTAAACATTTTAGTTTGAAATCTCTATTAACTCATTTTGAAAAAATTCATACAATTTTCTGTACTTTTGAATTTGCATGAATAGCATGGATAGCATGGATAGCATGGATAGGGTTTACGACTTCTTTACACTTGATTTCAAGTTTAATTAGAAGCGACGCTTCACTTATTTTTGCGAACTTATAATTTACGATTTGTTTTGAAAACATGTGTTTTTGGCCAAACAATTATTCAAACACAAGATATTCATCAAGGTCATCAATAAGATTGTTCGTTTAACAACTCCAAAAATCTTCTTGTAAAGCTTATTTCAAAATGAAGAGCATTATTTGATTCAAGAATTTTTTCCAATTTCAATGAAATAAAGTTTTTCAAACGATTGATTCAAAGCACTAAATATTGAACTAAACTAAGTTTGGTTTTATTAGATTAAGATATGATATGTCTTCGTTAGCTGACAAAGAAATAGATATAGAGTTGAGTCTATACTTTATTTAATTAACACAAAATTTTCTGTTCTTTGACTTAATTCAAAGTTTGTATTATATTATGAAAAGCCGTGAATAGTATTCTTAATTATATTTACTCTTATTATAGAAGAGAAAGTGAATAGAAAAGAGAAGAGCGAAGCAGTCCTACAGTTGTTGTCCACCGAATTACAACTGAACTGACAATCAATTTATTGAAAGAAACAGAGAGTTGTGACACGACTTGTAATTGAGATCACAAGATATGCCTCATTCGCCTCCAGAGAGTCCCAATGATAATCATGAATCAATTAATGCATCCTTTTGTGATCCAAACTCTTATGGAAGTTCATCAACTGCTACACCAATTTTGGATGTTCACAAAGGAAGGCCAGTCAGATTGCAGGTCAAAGTAATGGTACCGGTGCAAGATCATCCAAATGTAAGATCAAACTCTATTCTCGCTTTCTCTTTACCACAAATAGTAATCCCTTATCATAATCGCTGTCATTATTTACGGCCAAATGTTTAATGATTTTTGTTTTGATAATTGAAGTTCAACTTTGTTGGCAAGTTGTTGGGTCCAAAAGGTAATTCCCTGAAGTGGCTGCAGGACCAAACCCAAACCAAAATGGCAATCTTAGGTCGCGGCTCAATGAGAGATAAACAGAAAGTAAGATTTATTAGCGTTAAGGGCTTTGAATGTCATATATTGTGTGTCTGATCGTCTAATAAGGAGGAAGAACTGCGTCAGACTCTGGATCCCAAGTATTTTCATCTGAACGAAGAGCTTCACGTAGAGATAACTGCCTTCGCACCGGCACCCGAAGCATACATACGAATGGGTAATGCTTTGCATGAAGTCAAGCGCTTTCTCGTTCCGGTTTGTATACATTTTGCCGATATTTTACTATTAATTCTAAAGAAGTGTTGTATTCATAATCTTAGGACTATTACGATGATATACGCCAACAGCAACTCAGGGAACTGGGAATACTGAACGTCGACAAGAAGTCTAACAGCAAATTAAGGTATTCTCCAGACATTAATGGTTTAGTGCATTAAGAGTCTGATTGCTTCTAACAAAACCAAAACAAATGCTATAATCGATTGCTTATTACAGAACAAATGACTGCACCGGAAGCCGCCCCACAGTGGGAGACAATGAGCCATCAATTCATCAAATCGCAGCGAATGATAGCTCAAGTCTCGCAATGGTAAAACATCCCCATCTGGTCAGTCCCACCACAAATGGTTACTCTAATAATGAGTGTTTGCCTTATAATATAAACGGGGAAAACGATGCAGACCTGAGTCGCTGTAGGTTTTTAGGCTTCAAAATTAGATTTAACGCTAAACTCAATCTAAATATCGAATTAATATTAATTTTCCTTAACTGTAGGCTGGGATCAGAAATCGAAATATAAACTGTCGTCACGTCTAAACCATAAGGGGCTGCTATTTCGTGAAAAGCCCTATAAGCCCTATTCTACAATTATAGAATCCATCAATAATACAGTTTTTCATTGAATTGATACTAACTTTCACTCGACTCAATCGATTTCACTTAAACTCTTCTAAACATCAATAAAATTATTAATTGTAAATAATATTTGTGTTAATTGTTATTAATTGTCTCAGAATATAGAGTTTGTAAACTTTAATCCAATATATTTCCATTCAATTCAATTCTTTTCACTTTTGAATTGAAAATAAAATTCTTTTTTAAAAACAATTTTCCATAAATTTCTTGAATAAAAATATGAAATTAATAAGAGATCAGAATTTTGCTCTCAACTGGTGAACTGAGAAAGTAAAGTTCATTTGAAATAGATGATTAATTGATGAGCTAGATATTGCATAACTTACTAGTTTAAAAAAATTAAAAGCATTTTATCGACAGGATTTAAAAGCTATGTTTTGACGCTAATATATTTTAATCTGAATTAATTAGTCATTGTTAGTGTTAGCGTTGTAATGATCAAGGTCATTTTTCGAAAATTCATTTAACAGCAATGTTTGCTCAAATAAAGATCATAAAAGTGTTTTTTCGGACGCTATCCAAAAGATTGAGTGCAGACATAATGTGTGACCGAAATTGTGAAGTATTGTGAATATTGTCTGCACTCGACTGAAGTCAATATAACTCGAAAGGAATCCATAAAAATCGATATTAGATAAGAATCGGTTGAAACACATGTTAGCGATGGACTTAATTCTTAACTCTAAGACACTATTTTTGGACAAATACTTCACTTTTTTCTATTTATTCCTAGATTTTATCGAACCATAAAAATATTGAATTGGCGCTGAATTTGTGACATTCATTGACTTATTCTATCAATGCTTTCAAATAAGGATTCTTTGAGTCGTGAAACAAATAATTTCTGCCATCATTTATACAATTGAATTCTTCGATTATAACCAGCATGGTGCATACATAGCAAATATGATCCTGTTATCTCCAGCAAAAGCTCATCACATAATTATGCACATAAGGAATGAGTATTGGAATCGATTAAAAAAAACTCTTATTTTTAATTGAGGTTGTTTTGTGAATACCCTCTCGAATAGAAACCATTCGTTATAAAACTAGTGAAATAAACCCACTGTTCAATCGTCATAATTAATTCATTTGACATTTTCAATTTTTCAGCATAAACTCATAATGACCATGTATTAATTTGAATAATATAGGAGTTTAGTTGAAAATTATATTCTATTAATAATTGATCGCAAATTATTCAGAGTATAAAAATATTCTCTAAACTAACTCTTGAATACAATGATTGGTTTGATTGGTTTGAGGTCCCATCAAATTGGCCCTCAAAAGGGGCTAAATTTTTTCCTCGTGATCTTCTCGCAGGAAATTTTTAAAAATCAAATTATCCATAAAATAATCGAATCAATCGATAGGTTTGTGAGAAAAGAGGAAATTCTAGATTAAAAGGAAATTTGTCCTCAAACTCAACAATTTTGGCGAAACTGTGACAAAGAATTTCGGAAAGAAATGAAAACTAAATGAAATCTATTGTTTAGGAATTTATTTATATCCGAAGAATTGGTTTTTCATTCAACACTTTCGATGTGTTTATGAATACAAATAAACACAAAATGAAAAACATTATAATTATTTAAATCAGTGATAAATTTGTAAAATATATATATAAACAAAACATTTGTTATTTGTATTCTTAATCACATTAATTGTGTCCAAAGTATGACAAAACAAATGAGATTTTAATTAATTGAATTCAATTAATGCCATACTTTTGATATAAAATTTATAAAATAAATATAAATATATAACCGATTGTATGGAAAACTGAATCATCACTTGTGTTGTGATGCGGTCTGCAATTGTCTCATCATATTCTGAAGACCAGGCATTCCTCCCATTTGCTGTAGTACTCGGGGGTCCATCATTTTGGCCATTTGTTGGTTCAGTTTTGCCATTTGAGTCGGATTCACATTCTTAGCCATATCTCCGCCTCTGAATAATCCCTTAATTCCGCCCATCTTTTTGACGACAGCAGCGAATTTGGTGTATTGAGTGAGCAGTTCCTGAACTTCCCTTTGTGTGACTCCACTTCCGCGGGCGACCCGAATCATTCTCGTCGGCTGTTTAGTGAACAGTTTGGCGCCTTCTCGAGAGTCCAGTTCTGAGTCACTCATTGAGTCCATTATAGTCATCAATCTCTTGAGACGAGACATAGACTCGGCCTCTGAGGCTCCCTTCATAAGGTCAGCACCAAAACCAGGAATCATATTAAGGATTTGATTGAAAGGACCCATTTTCATGATGTTAGTGAACTGCTCGTACATATCCCTGAGTGTGAACTCTCCGTGTTTTAACTTTTCGATCAGCTCTTCGTTGTCGTCGAGTTTCAGTTCATTTACTTTATCGATCAGTCCTTCGATGTCTCCCATTCCCAACAATTTCGAAACAAATGGCTTTACTTTGAACTGTTCGAAGTCGTCGATGTGTTCTCCCGTTCCTATGAATATAATTGGCGATTGTGTGGCCGCAACAGCGCTAAGAGCACCGCCACCTCTGGCGTGACCGTCGAGTTTGGTTACAATGACTGCCCCGACATCTACTTTACTCTTGAAAGCCCTGGCCTGAGATTCACAGGCCTGACCAATGGAGGCGTCCATTACGTAGATAATAAGGTTGGGCTGAACTGTTGTCGAAATGGCTAACATCTCCTCGAATAGAGAGCTCTCCTGTTTGTGTCGACCACTTGTGTCGACAATAATTATTTCAAAGCCTTCATTAGTGAATTTGTCGACCCCTTCCGCTGCGATAACGACGGGATCGGACTCAGTATACGATCCATAAAAAGGTATTCTGGCTTTTGTCGCGTTTTGTTTCAATTGATCGAAAGCTCCGGCTCTGAAAGTGTCGGCGCAGACGAGAGCACACTTCCATCCCTTCCTCACATAATAATAAGCCATTTTAGTACAGGTAGTGGTCTTTCCACTGCCCTGTAGTCCAACAAACATTACAATATTAGTTCGACCCTTGACTGGAGTCCAGGCCTTGACTCCCGGATCAACTAATTTGACCAATTCCTTAAAGACGGCCATTTGGATCATTCTTCGTTTGTTAAGACCTGCGGCCATCTCTTCGAAGTCGATGACTGAGCGAACATTTTCGCGCAACTGTTTAACTAATTTAATGTTGACGTCGGCCTCGAGAAGAGCGGTACAAATGTCTTTGAGGAGTCCATCCAACACTTCTTTGTTGATGATTGTGGCGTTTCCTAAAGAGCGTAACGCAGACGTTATCTTTCGGCCCAAATCCGCCAAAACCATCGTTACGTCACTCGATTTGATTCAATTGAAAAACAATTCTTTTAATAAACACTTGTTTTGGTTCTCATCTAAAGTCAACAAATCTTTTTTGAGTTCACTTGCATTCAAACGAATCGATTTGAATGCAATTTTCAACAAATTTAAAAACAAATAACTATTTAATTTAAATCACGTTATAATGGTTTTAATGGTATTTAATATGATTTTGATTTTACTCAACGACACAAACGACACGTTAGTATTCATTTCGCAAATGAGCAGAACGTCTATCTTCTCATCAAATATTTTGTTCACACAAACTATTATTCATTGCGAAGAATGGTTACAAAACTTGATCTGAAACTGTATCATACATTCAGATCTTTCGATTTGTGTTTATCTCTGAAATAGTGTAACGGTATATATGAATGTATGAATCATTTGATTATTGAACACAGCGTTGAACTGATAGTAAACATCGTTTGCAAACCAATTGCTTCGGTGACCGACCGATGAACAAAACGTGCCTTTCGTTCATCACTTAATTGTCTTCAAACCAATTCTGTTTTGTTAACAATAAGTTGGACTTAATTTGTGGCCAAAAAATGATTTTCGAGTATAAATATCTCTCTAATTCACACTTAAAAGGATTTGAAAATTACAAGGTTTGCACAAAAATGTTCTCAATTTCTATCTTTCTATTATTTGATTTGAATCGCGATAACTGTCTCTTAAATGTCTATCTATTTGTCAATCTATTGATTAAATATTTTAATTAATTATAAATTTATTCCCAATTAATGGCATTATTTTTAATGAACTACTGTTTCGGTCAAAAGCTTATCAAACAATTTGGACTTTAATTACTGATAAATGTTAACTCGATTATCGAAACTTCACTTAATTTGGGTTTAAATCAAAATTTATATTTCATTAACGTTTGAGTCAATCGATGGTCTGTTTTATTGTTTTTCAAGACTGTTATCAAATTCTGTCCTTTTTCTCATATAAAATAGTGTTGACTTCAATGAGAAACTCTTCGAATCTAATCTTTATTTCAATGATTAGTTACTCAAGAGTTGACACAAATTCAAATAATTGGTATTTTGAAAGTTTCGACACATTTTTCTCACTATATTCCAAAAATATTGAGATTTTGCTTTCTAAAATTAGCTGGTTCCAATTGTTACATTTGATAGCAGTTATTATAAAGATAATAATTAAAGTTAGAGTGAAGTCTAAATCGATTGCAGTTTTATCTCAATTCATATTTCAATCTAAAGTTCACAAACCTATGAATTACAGCATTTCAAAGAATATTTACATTATGTAAACCAAATTATTCAAGATTACAAAGTTCAGCACCAATTATGTTTAAACTCAGAAAATCAATGTATTGATCCTCTTGATCACTATTGTATTGAACGATCATCTAATCGAGCTTGTTTATTTTTATATTCAAATTACAATCGAAAATGCATTTGAATTAACTAATGATAAAATCGAGACAACATTTGACTTCATTTTCAACTTTTTTCACTGCATTTGATTCTTAATTATTGCGAAGAAATAGTAATTAGTTTTCAATTGTATTAATATTTTCTTGGATTACAGTACAGTTCTCAGGATACCAGTCCTCTCAGCAATTATGTTATGCATCCGTTTTGGAATTTTACTGTTAAGGTATTGATTGAATGAATCAATGAATGAAAAATCAATATTTGATGCAAATGTGTCAGATTGTCCCCAAATGGTTGGCACCAAATGTCCTCACATTCACTGGTTTTTTATTCACTGTCGCGAATGGACTTCTATTAACCATTTATGACACAAACTTCTGTGCGTCGAGCGATTCGATTCCATGGTGTCCACCAGTGCCGTCGTGGGTCTGGTTTGTGTGTGCTGTCAGTCATTTCTTAGCGCACACTCTCGACGGAATCGATGGCAAACACGCCCGACGGACCAATTCTAGTGGGCCTTTGGGCGAACTAATGGACCACGGATTAGACAGTTGGACAGCTCTTTTCATTCCGTTCTGTATA
Source organism: Edwardzetes edwardsi (assembly GCA_034693445.1). NCBI lineage: Eukaryota > Metazoa > Arthropoda > Arachnida > Sarcoptiformes > Ceratozetidae > Edwardzetes > Edwardzetes edwardsi. The sequence goes on along the minus strand of JAQFXL010000001.1, from coordinate 4,043 downwards.
TACTCGATTTTCGGACGCGCAGACTATAGTGAAACTCCTCTCCGAATGTTATTCATATTCTGGACTATATTTTTGACATTTTATTTGTCTCATTGGGAGAAATATAACACTGGAATCCTATACCTGCCCTGGAGTTATGACGTCTCCCAAATAGCACTGTTTGTCATGTATTTACTTACTTGTTTCAAAGGTCACATATACTGGAAGTTTATGGTTCCGGTGCTCAATGTCTCGAGCGGTCGACTCTTCGAAATAATTTCTTACAGTAAGTGATTTAAATGTTTGGCTCAGAATTAATACGATCTCCGACTCAATAGTCGGCAGTTTTGCAGTTTCGGCGCCGATGACTGTTTATAATGTGTATTCCTGTAAACCTCCAAAACAGTCCACTTTTTGGGAATCTTTTCGACCACTCGTTCCTTTAATAGTGTTGTTCTCGATAACGACTGGTTGGGCCGTCTTCTCCCCGAACGACATAATTACGACAGAGCCCCGAACCTTCTACTTTATGGTCGGCACCGTCTTCGCTAACATAGCGGTCAGTATTTATTGGTTATCTGTATTTATTAGTCAATCATTGTTTGGTTTCAGTGCCGTCTGATTGTCAGTCAGATGTCTTCGACGAGATGTGAAGCCGTCAATTGGTTTCTGTTGCCGTTAGCCGTCATTGTTTTGACCATTTTTTCGGTCCCAATCAGTTCACATAACGAGGTATTAGTGCTGCGCCTGATTTCACTTGCATTCTGTTTGTCGCACATCCATTACGGGGTGTGTGTTGTGCGTCAAATGTGCCAACACTTCAAAATCAATTGTTTTTCGCTCAAAAAGAAAGACCTTGATGAAGAAGAAGTGAGTTTAGGTAAATCAAACAATTGATTCAATGGTTCGATCGATTTTGCAAACAAATTAATCTTCTCTATAGTGTAAGAACTGGTTTGAAGTGGAGTTCCATTACTTTCGTCTCAGAATTTCAAAACTTATATATCATTTATATTTAACTCAAATATATATATATTTACAGAATATTTACGACTAATTTCTAATCAATTAATTGAATAAATGATTGAAACCAATACTTGTCGACCAAATTCTGTATGAATTCAATACAGAACCAGTTTTTAGACATTAGTTCCGAAGAATTTATTTTATTTACTCCAATCACTTCCGAAGCGAACAAAAACTCAATTTTGGATTTGATTTTCTTTGACATAATTTTACCATAGATTTGATTATTTTTATAAAATACCGAATCATTGATAAGTACTTCTATTGTATATAATTTCCAAATAAGACTGAATTTTGTCATAATTTCAATCGTTTCTAATGTTTTTTAACGACAATTAATGTCTTGAGAATGGAATCAAAGTTTAAAAACTAGTCTAACGTTTTTTCAATTGTTTTTTGTGTGAAAATTATAAATAAATGTTAACTCAAATTGTCTTTAATTTATTTATTCAACAATTTTTGTCTCTTAAAAACTGAATTGTCAAATAACCTTGCTAACTATGCTAACTATGCTAAGATCTATAGAAACCAAATTATTTGTGTTTGAAAATTGTTAACTTTGAAGAAGTGATTAGAAATTTGGAAAACTTTTTGAGTAATAAATAAGTAAAGAATTTTAGCTAAAAATGGGAAGAAAGAGAAGAAAGTGTTGTGGAAAGGGGTGAAAGTGTGCCACCGCTGGCATTGATTGCATTCTTGAATTATAGGACCGGTATTCAAATGAGATGAGCGGCCAATTGGTGTTCGAGTAAAACAGTTTATTAGTAGAGTTAAGGTTTGGTTAATGCAATTCAGGCACTGATTGTAGGGATGAGTGAGAGCTGAGAGTTGTGTGCGTTTTGTGGGCTTTTGTTGAATATATTGGATGAGTCCATGCAATACATGTGACCTTCAGTTATGGCGTCTTTGTTTGCATTACATTCATCGCATCCATTGTATCACTTAAGGGACTTATAAGACACTGAAGACACGCCGCCTCTCATCGACACATTGACCGCCGATACCCCACATATCGCTCATTGAGGCAACGCTTGAAAAGGGCTCTGATTTTGTTGTTTAAAAGTTTTTATTGAATTCAAAACAAAACAAAACATAAAATATTGGCGAAAACCATATCTTTTGTTTTATAACAAATCCAAACCTCAGGTAAGACTTGATTTTAATTGAATATCGGTTTTAGCTTGGATAGTTTGTGTAGCTTCATATCTAAGGATCAGCTGATATCAATATGATATACATTCCAATTTGATTTATCACTGAGTCAACTGCCCACCAAATTACCAAGAACATTAACTGTTGCACATTTTGGGAAAAGTGTTTTCATGTCTTATTCTTTGACCACTTTATTCATAAACTGTTGAATCAATTGATTATTTATTTGTCGAACGGATGTGATATTACAGCCAATGATGTGACGATTGGATTGAAGTCCAGACCATTTAACTGATGAATAGTTATAATGAGAAACACAAATATTTATTCGTCTAATGGTTTAAACGGAATGAATATAAACAACATTAATGTCGAAACCAATACTATTCCCACAATTAATGGCGATTTTCGCCCAAATGAATGCCAACCGATGGGTCTTCCAGTGGCCACCAAATCACAGCCGAAGCCAAAGTCTAAATGTATTGAGGGCTCCCCCCGACCTACGAAACGGCCGCCGTCTGAGAGACGCTTTAAATGCGATCAATGCGAACGTTAGACATAACTTTGTTTTGCATTTTCACTCAATTTAATTGTCATTTGAATAACAGGTATGTTCTTCACCCGCAAAGACGTGAAGCGTCATCTGGTCGTCCACACGGGTATCCGTAACTTTGCCTGTCCTTATTGTACGCAAAGGTTCGGTCGCAAAGACCATTTGGTCAGACACGCGAAGAAGAGCCACAATCGCGACACACGCTCTTCCAGTTCAGTCAAAACTAGTTCTGTTGCGCAGACTTCTGATAAGATAGTGTCCAATGGATTGCCGACTCTGGTTGAAGCCAAAAATAATGGCGTTTCTTCTGTTCCTATGGTTCCTGTTATGAGTCAACAGTTGGCTCAGAATCGCAACAAACAGGCCTTCAATTATTCGACAAACTGTCAAAATAGCGATCACTCGGCTCTGGTATTGTTGTCCAACACTAACAATAACATCACTTCCATTAATAACAGTCATAACGAACCCAATGCTGACAATCAGTGCTCTAATTATACGAACCATTCGAACCCTATCCCTAATCACACCAATCATGTGATGATCGCTGGAATGCATACAAACGAGTCTTTATGTCAATACATGAATGGAGTCCACACTTTCGATGAAATGATGGCTTCCAATGCTATGAAAAGTGAGACCCCCTCTCCATTGACAGCTCATCATTATTTCGCATTTCCGGTCAATCCGAGTGGTCTGACATATCCTCTGCCAAACCCACCATTTTTGCCAAACTGTTTAATGAATTCGAGTGCAGGTCTGAGTTCGTGCGCCAGTTCTGCGTCTGTGGCAGCTTTCGGTATACCGGTGTCTAACGTGTCGAACGGCTCGACTCCAATCCATACGACATTCTCAGTGGATGTGAACCCATCGTTGCCTCACTTCAATCAAGCCTTTCAATAATGACAGCAAACAATTGGAACCAATTCTACGTCACTTTCGATCGATTAACCATTTGCTCAAATATAGTGCCTCTAATTCTTACCGGAATTGTATTAGAAATTAATGTAAAATTCATTGAATCGTCGATTCTATTGAAAGCGCACACATCTCGCAAACGACTGATGAAATCCAAATCTACCTCAACATTAACCTCAAATTGTTTACGATTACCTCAAACATCACTTTTAGGTTCCTAAGAATCTAAAGAATCTAATTATGAGTTTTTAAAGAATAGATTTAATGCTCAAAAAGTTTAATACTTTTATCGAAGTGTGAAAATGATTTCAATTTTTACTCTATTTTTATATGTTTTATAGAAAATGTCATCAAATTATTGCCAAATCATTAGATGTATATAAGAAACAAATTAATGATTAATATTATTATAATT